>CANUEX010065681.1:0-11019 GCA_948099535.1 Jatropha multifida
TCATGAATGGTGTATGAACGATGGTATATATTTTCTTGAATGGTTAATTATATAATAAGATGACTTGACATTATATTTTTAGAAGTGTTGTGCGACTTGGTATAATAATTTGGAGTTGAGGTTTGGAGGATTGAACATTGGAAGTGCTTTGTTTTCTTTATGTGGCAAGTCGATTTTTAGGAGAAACTCTTGCAAATTTTTTTGTAGGAATTTCCCTATGTTTTTATTTATCAAAAAAATAATTTTTATCAAAATATTACTTGCCTCCTTATGGAAACTAAGCCACTTCTAATGTATATTTTGGGTTCATCAGGAATAATAAGTCAGTGCTCCGGCACTAAATATGGCATCCGTCGTCTAATTCTTTTAGAATTGGGCAGAGGGTGTTACAATTCTATCCTAAAAGACCCTTGTGATGAATTTAGAGTTGCAAAGTTTGTTCATGTTAGTTTTGTAACACTTATGCTATGGATTGTATACCCTGATAATGAAATTTTAAGTAGCACAGTCTTTACTAGCAAACAGTAACCAAAGGCTCCCTTCTTTGCATTTAGCTCTTATCCTTATTCTCTCATTTGGCCTTAATGTCAAGTCCACATCCATAGCAATAGCATAATTACTCACTACTTTTCTAAACTCATTCGCATTCTCAGAAACCATCTCCAATTTCCAATAAAGAACTTTTGTTGTTGGATTATAGTGTATCCTCATTTCTCTTGCCTTTCTTCTGCCTAAATTGCTAATGCTTCCCTTGTGTTCATCATCACTCACATCCTCACTATCAGGATCTGAGTTATGAGGATATGGCTCATCTCCCCCTATTTTTCTCTTAAACCTATCATTGATGTATTCCTCCTTCTGAATCCTATATCTGCCCCTGCTTCACCAAGAGGTATTTCATTAGATCTTGATCTCCTCATATAAACTCACACAGTTTCTCTTACTGCCCTAAGCTCCTTATCAACCTCACTTTTAAATTTTTCAACCTAATCAAGGATATCTTCATCTAATTCCTCCTCATTGATTCTTCATCATCTCCCTCACTGTCACTCTCATTGTCATTGCTATCTCCCTCACTACAGTTGTTAATATTTGAACCATGCACATTTTGTTGAGGCACATGTAACCTTTACAAACTTGCCTGTCTAATATTCTCTCTTTGCAAACTTCCCCCTTCAAAATTCCCAATTTGTAAAATGGACCCTGCACTATTTCTTTTTTTCATATTTGGCCCTTTCCCTATTTCCTCATCTTGCATATCACCCCTTCTAAAGTCAGCCCCACTACTATTATTGCCACTTCCAACATCAGTTCCTAGCTCACCTACCTCAGCAACTCCATTTACTTTCCTATTTACCATATGCTTAAGAGCTGGTATATCATTCATAATCTTAGCTACATCAATATCATGCTCTACAAATAAGTCCACAGTGTCACCATTTTTAGCAAATTCACACAGCATTAAAACATCTTTATCAATGTACAATCCAGTTATAACTTTAATTTCCCTAGCAACCAATAAGCTAGTATGTACCCTAAGGACATTGCCATAACCCATGAGTCTTGCTCTTTATAAAATATCAGGAACTGATGAGTAGTCAATGTCAATATTTTCTTTTATACTCACATGGCCACATAAATATATAGTTTGAGACTCCAACTCAAAATACCCACCATGATGCCATCTCAAATTGTTCAATTTGTCACCCATTATAGGATACTAATAACAAAAGAAACCAGAAAAAATGGAAATATCAATGATAAAGAAAGAAATGAATAAAACCACACAAAACACTACAAGTTCAACTTTGAATAAAATACTCTACACTTATTCAACAACAAACAAATCTACTAATGTGTGAAAAAACCCTAACTCTTTAGCATATTTTCAAAAAAACCACACATGGATCCAAGGAATCACTATAAATTTAAACTCTAATATTGAAATAGCCATGTTTTTTGAAAAATAAAAAAAATAAATAATAGAAACAACTACAATGGGCTTCAACAGAAAAGAACTTACCTTCCTAGGTCTTCGACAATGGAGGTGTTACAGTTCCTTCGCTTTGGAATAGCTTCAATAGAGGACAAATGAAAATGAGAGTATTAAAAAAAGAAGCTTTCTCTCACTTGTAACAACTTCTACCTTAAACGAAAATGGGAATAGCAAAAAAAGGAAAAGCTTTCTTGCTTAAGTTATAATGGAGCAAGATTTCTTACAAAAAGGTATGATCTTTATCTTGACTTGTTCTGACGGTTTAGGGAAAAAGCAAAGTGAATACAAAGTCAATGGAGGGAGGAGACCGATGGACTCATCCTACATGGCATCCTATGTGGAAATTATTTTTCCACTTGTGTTGCTATTTGATCACGTTAATGCACATGTTTTACACTCAGGCAATTTGTCTCTGGTCAGGCGTTTATAAATTATAAAAAAATGACTTTAGAGGGCCAATAGGTCATTTTGAAAGTTGAGGTGGCTAAAAGACTTTTTTATATAAGTTCAAAGTGCAATTGATATATTTAGCCAATAAAAAGGTAAAAAGATATGAAATAAGGAAAATAGAACATAAGATGGCATGGAGATTATTCGAACCTGCGTTTTCAGATTGCACGATGCGCTCATATGCAATCTAGATCTCATCCCTCATCCATTTTTTTTATTTAGCATGGTAACATCAAGCACATCTTTATTGAAATCAAGACTAGTATAATAGAGAGTTCATAAAAAAAATAATACACGCATAAAATGGCACAGATAGTGTTCAAACCTTTATCCTCACATTTTATGGCTCAACTCACATGCCATTTGGACTTTAGTCCTCATCCATTTTTAGTTTAGTAAGATGACATATAGCACATCTTACCCACCATTATAAATTAGATTGATATATCCATATGATTATAATATTGATAACACATTTTATTAATAATTAAATATTTATTGCACGAAAATTATGTCCAAAAATACAATCAGTAGATTGGTTATAGGCATATTACTAACAATTTTTGAATTCGCTATGACTAAGATGATTTTAGAATATTTAAATTTCATTAACAGTACTTACTATCGAAAATCTCATTACTCCCCTCACATTCTCACATTTATTTATATAGCATGCATATATTTTAAAATTAAAATTTTTAGCTATTCCCACCACAAACATATGTTGATTTTACTTAAAAAATAAATTTTTTAAAAATAAAAATTTAAAAGTTTTGAAGGGATCTAAACAAAATTTCAGTTTAGAAATGGAGCTTTAGGAGGGGAGCAAATTTGTTGCTAGTTAGAAACGATTAGAACTTATAATCCTACACTTACAATAGAAATAGATTTAGACACGGACATAGTGGAAATGAAAATTCTGCGAGATTTTCATGGGAAGCAAGCACATGAAAGCTGGAAACAAAGTGGACACAAATTGTAAAAACGGAAATATAACCTATTGCTAATAGTCACACAAAACCTCATTAAGTATTATTGAAATGGGATTAGAAATGGATCAGAAACGAAAAGTAGAAATGGGTGTTGCATCTTTTCTAATATGTATTTTTATTATCTCATGTCTTTATAGGAAAAAATGCACATTTAAAGTTCGATAAAAAAAAAATTTTATATGGAATAGAAATTATTTATTTAAAATAAAAAATATTACAATATTATGTAATAATTTTTTTTTTGATATAAAAAAAGTCATTGATATTATCTTTATTATTTAAAACATAATATTTGGTAAAAAAGAAAATGTCAATGCTTCGTGGTTTAGAGTTGAAGAACTATAATGGCGTCCTTTCTACCATTCTTTCTCAGCCCTTAGCTCTCCCATTCTCTCGTGATCTCTTGCTCATCACAACTTCAAACTCTCCTTGGTGCAGCGTTCAGAGCCCTTCATCTTTCGCTTGTTTTTTCTTTTGTCTTTCATAATTGCCTTAACCTTTCATCACATTTTAACTGTATATTCTATTTAAAAATTTATTTTAAAAAATATATTCAATCAAATTATAGAAGTATAAAAAATTAAAAATAAATTTTTTTTATCTCTGTACTAATGAAATATTTAAATTATAATCAAAATAGAACAAAATACTAAAAAATAAATTTTAAAAACAATATAAAAAATTCAAATGTCTCAATATAATATATATTTTTTAAAAAATAAATTTTTAAGAAAATAAAAACTTAAGTTTTGAAATGGTTAATTATCTATACTAATTTATTTAAAAATTATTTTTAATAACTTATATCTAATCAATTAATAAATATTTTTTTAATTAGTCATAACTAAAATTATTTTAGATTGTCCGAATTTCAATAAGAATACTATTAGAAATCTCATTATTCTCTCCCTTACTCTCACATTTATATATAATTAATTCTTTAATGACGTACTTTACACGTTGACTATACTCGCTAATATTAAAACATAAATTTACAATTACTTAATTTGTATTGAACTTTGTCATAGAAGCTACTTGTAATACTACTTCTTATATATTTCATTTTTTTATATAATGAAGTGGTATTAAAATAAATTTGACTTAATCCTTAAACTTAAGTTTTCAGCTCCTAATTTATAAATATAGATTTTTAAAATCTTAATAAGTGTTCAAAATTCAAATCAACTCATCACTCGATCTTCCAACTCCTATCCTCAATTCCAAATCAATATCTACATATAACTATAATAAAAAATAATAATAATAAATTAATTTTTACTGCTAGTAAGAAAAAAAAATGAACATATAATCTGAATTGATAGCTTAATTACTTTTACTATAGTGATAATATTGCACAATCAATGCCTTAGAGAAATAAATATATATACATATAAACTCTTAAAACCTCAAATTGTGACACAAAAAAGAAATATATAGTTTCAGTTTTATGAACACTATTTTTTTTAAGTCAAATAGATTTAAAATATAATAAAAAATATTAAGACAATTAAAAATATATAATCATCAAGAGATTATATATTTATTATAAGAAAAGTATAAATCTAGTGATAGTAATTATAAATTAATTCAGTAACGAAAAAGAAAATAAAAAATTATTATTAAAAATAAAACTCTTTTCGGAACTCAACATTTAACAAGAAATAAATTATATTAAAAAAATTACTAATTCGAATTTCAAAAATCAACCCCTTGACTAAAAAATGTTGTAATTTAATGAAATTTGATATTAATGGACAAAAAAGAAAAATTATAACCAAGTCAATAAATGAAAATTACAAAGTAAATAATGCTAGTATCTAATTTCGTTTCTCCATTTTTTTAAAGTTGAAAATTTAAAAATAAATAAATAAGTTAATTAATTAATAAAAAAAATTATATAAAAGAAACATTCTATTCTTGCTAAATAAACTCTTAATTTTCCCTAAAACCATGCAGTAAAGAAGAATATATTCTTTTTCTTTTTTATTATCTATAGGTATTTATTTAAAAAAAAAATTAGAAATTATATCCAATTAAATAATAAAATATAATTTTTTTTCGGCTAACTACAAGTATCTCGAGTTCATTAGGTTAGAACTAAAGCCTACTCACACTGAATCGGCTCAAGAAGTTATAAACTGTTTTTAGCGAGTATTTATTTCATTCACGAGTATTGAACCTTCGATCTCGCTTAAGAAGAGAGAAGAGTGCCGAAACACTCATCCAAACAATCGTTGGTGTAAAATATAATTTTCAAATTGATTCCGATTAATGCTATTTTAGGATATTCAAAATTTTAATATAGGCAGTATCGAAAATATCATTATTTTCCTTCTATTTTCACATTTATATATAATATAGATATAAATTATAGCTATATTATTAATAAGCGCATTATTTATATAAAAGAAATAATTATAAAATCAACCATATAAAATTCAATTAAACATGTGAAATTTAAAAAGAAAAAATGCTAAGGTTCAAAGTTCTTTTTTTTTTTTCATTAAGCTCTTTTGTATGATAACGTGGCGGCTTCATGTGGTATTAAGATGCAAATAATGGCCACATCAGCTAATTTTTTGTGGAATCTGAACGTAGGCTGAAAATTGAAATGGAAAATAAGTTCAAGCTTCCATTATTCGTTTCAGATCTTAAGCCCCAAAAGAAAGGAGCAGAGGGCGTCTTATTATTACATTTAAGAGCTTAAGACTTAGAGGAAAGGATCACATGGCACTGCTATCTGTAACTGTAATGAAGTCTGACACATACACCTTGCATCTTTACAGTAAATTTGCTTACATTTATCAGAACATATAGGAAGGCAATCTCCAATAAAATTACAATACACCCTTTGGGGTGAAATTTCTTTTCCTGCCACCTTCGCCTTTTTTGCCATTTCTCTTGGTTCAGTTCCATCAACAAAACCTATCAAGAAGAGATAAGACATGTCTCTTTCCTTTCAGTTAAAATTTTCATTGAAAAATAATAAATTTGATGAGAAAATTTATTTGAAAGAGAAACTTACTGCACATGATTACTATCACAGCTACCAAGAATGCTGCCAAGTTGAATGAAGCTCTACCCATCTTCTCTGCTGAGAACTGTAATTGATGTAATTGCCAAGTATTGAACACTCTCATTTTTAAGGTAAATAGACCATAAGAAGATCATAGGGAGATAAAAAGTGTGGTTGTTGGACAAATATAGGATCTCATTTAAGTCCTTTTACACATATAGAAATCTTTATTGCATTGGAAAAAAATTATATTCCTTGAAGGCCTTCCATTTTTTCTAATTTGCTACCAATTAATTATCTATTACAAATCTGATATACTTTCTATATATTTCTTAAAAATCAAATAAAATTGTAACAAAACTACAGTTAATAATGTAAAGATAAAGAGCATTAACTGTAATTGCCCCGAATCGATTCCTATTAATAAGATCCAAAAATACCGGTTTATATAGACTAAAAAATTTGGTAATCGCTCCTTAAAACCCACATAATTGACTTTTATTATTTCAAAATGAAAACAATAAGTTGTAAAAATATCCTCTAATTAAAAAATTTTCTGCACTGTTTTTAGGTAAATATTTTAAAACTTTTTTGAGTTTTGGGGGCCAGACCCTCCCTCCCTCCCTCCCTCTGCCCCTGAATGTTTCGATACTATCATGAATTCTGGCTCCTTATCTCAATATTAGCACGTCACCGCTTCCACCAACAATTGCACCACTCCTTGGCCACCTCATTCCAATTTTTCCTAATATGGTAACAATTTTCTTCTGGTTCACACTTTGGAAAGAAAATAACAATATAACAAACAAAATACAATCAAACAAGCCACGAGAAGCCTATTAAACAAACATTTTTCTAGCAATAAATGTAACAGAGTATCATCAGTTGTCCTCTATCTCACTCATCTATTCAACAGATATAACTAAGGTCAAACATTCTATTTGAAGGCATGTGTAGATGAAAGGTTGAGATCTATACAATGCTACTATTTTTTGTTGTTTTTTTTACCTAAATCATACGATGAAGATAATTTATCTATATGGAATAATGGACTTGCACCTTTTCAGATTATATGTCTAGGGCATATGCATAAATTCTTTTTTCACTTTCGTTGGTCAAAGATTTTTTAGAGGAACCATTTAAAGAAAATGTTGTTCTTACGTAAGGATTTCTCATCCCTTTCTATATTTTAGGTTAATCCTCTTTTTTTTTTTTAAATTCTTCTTCAACGTTATTTCAAATTTTAATTTGTTGGTCACTTTTGATTTTTTTTTGTTTATATCTATCTACATGTACCTAAACCAATCTATATATATCTCAATTCTAATTATTTTAATTATTTATTTCATAGGTTGTCTTCTTTTTGTTGCTTTTTTAATTCTTTGAATTTTGATTATTGATTTCTTTATTTATTTTTTTTATATACATATATGTCCAATTCAAATATACCATTATCTTCTTCTTTGACGTTTATTATTTGATCTCTTTTTTTCTTTTTCAGATTTTTTTTAACTTTTTTTGCAATCTGTTATGGTCTTTTTATTTAAATTTTTTGTGCATCTAGTCAATTTTCTCCTCTTAATAATATTTTCTTTGTTATGTTACTAATCATATGTGCCGTGTTTGTATAAGTGCAAATATGAGAAATATCATATTGATAGAAATGAAAGAAAAATTAACTATAAATTCATTTATGTATTTTTTTTTATAGAAAATTGTATAAAAGTGTAAATTGTAAATTTTTCCATTCATTCCTTCGTATATATATATTTAAAATAACATAGGGATTTTATCAATTAAAAAATAAAATATTTAACAAATTAAAAAGGAATTGAAATACCTTATTTAATAATTATATTTTAAAAAATTAATATTCATTTACAATAAGTGTCTATATTTATATTTCAATTTTGAATTTGTATTTTTTTTATTTTTTTATTATATCACTTAAGATATTTTTTAAATTAAGTTTAAAAATTATTAGTTATTTAAAATTATTAACCATATTTATATTTATATTTAAATATTTGAATTTCTTTTAGTTTTAGATTAGATTGTTTAATTTTTTTTTTGTGTGCATTTATTTATAATAATTATTTATGTGTATATATATATATATATATTGACTTTATAGATGGAACCTTTTTAATATGCCCTTCAATTTATAATTTTGCAGAAAAATTTGACTAATTCGTATTATCTGGGACTTTTGTATTGTATGCTTTTTTTTATTTTTTTTTATTTCTACGAAGTTGTAGGATTTGTTTTATAAATGTTTATTTTTATATGAACAATAAAAAATAACCTATAATGCAATATACAATAATAAAATAATAAAGCAACCCACGAATGCATGTGCTTCTTACTAGTTTATTTAAAAAAATAAATATTTAGAAATGTCAAATGTAAAAAATAAAATTAGTGGAAACTATTATTACGGATTGTGGTTCAGTTGACAATGCAAACTGAGTATGTGAGAAGAGATCTTAGATTCGACCTACTAAACGCGCTAATAAAAAGAAGCTAAGAGCCTTAATTGAGACTCAATTTCAAGTCAGATTAAGTAGTCGCTGATAATAGAATCCAGATATCGGTAATTTACAAAAGAAAACTATCTAAAAAAGGGGTGAAAATAAAAGCTGCGAAGATAAATATTCATCACTTCTTGCAATAAAACTAATGAAAAAGGATTTATAACTTTAACATATGATTTCTGTTCGTTTTCATTTAATTTTTACTTACAGGGATCAAATGCTTTCTGCAATTTCTCTATCCAACTTCGCTTCATTGGTCTTTGTATATTCGTCGCCGTTTTTCCTGTCTCCTTCGTTTTTAGGTAACAGGCTTTCATCGCATCAAATATGTTCGTATAATCTAACTAGCCGATCACGTGGGATAATCCAAACGGTAATGGTAGAATTTTGATAGGGACTGATTAGGATTTCAAAAAGAGTGGGTCCATGTAATTCGAATGGTATGTAATTGATGTAATGAATAATACATATATTTTCTTTTATATAATAGATATTTTAACATTTTAAGTAATGAGGACAATTGAAGACTTTTACTGTGATACAGAATTTAAAAATTCTATATAGATAGAAAAGTTTTCCCTTTTCTTTTTTTTGAACTGTTAGAAAATAATTTCTCCCCTAAAATGCAATGAACCTTTTTAAATTTTTTTATTGCGTAACACTAAATTAAGATGATTGTAATATTAATAGTAACATATTTGAAATTATATTAAACACAATAAATAACATTTTAAGATAATTGTTTTTATAAAAATCTATAAACAGTCTTAATATATATTAAAAAGAATTCATAGTATGGATCATATAATTTATAATTAATTCAGCAAACGAAACTAAGTTTTGAAATTTTATTTTTTAAGCAATTGATTGTGTCTTTTATGAATTTTACAATAAAATTTAAAAAGAACAAATATTAAATATTGAAATTAAAAATTAAGTTGTGGGCTATAAATTCAATTATTAATCATTATATTTTAAATTTGTATTGGGATAATGCAATTAATATTGATGTGTTGGATTAATACTATTATTATTTTGAAATCTAATAGGTGATAATAAATAAATTCAAAAAAATTAAGTTTTGTGGAAATTGCAATCTAATAGATCACACATGCAAATAAAATTAAACAATTATAATTACATAAATTATAAAATAATTTCAGTAAAGAAAGTTGAGTTATGAATATATTACAACTAATAATGTTAGAGCATGTAAAAATTAAATTATGAAATTATGATCAGCAACACGATAAATTTGAAATATTATTTACATATATTTTTTTAATTTCATTTTATAAGGTAAATATTAGCTAAATAATTTTTTAAATTAATATTTTAATTATTTATGAAAAGAATATTTGATATTTTTTTTACTGATTAACTTATAACGGATATGTTTTAGATTGGCAAAATAAGTTTTTTATTATAATAATGAATAGAATTAGATAATATATGAATAAGGGATTATCGGTTTTATAGATAATAAGTTATTAGATATTTTTAGATCTAATCGCTCATTTTAGATAATTTAAATCTAATGGATAATAACTACTTCTGTATCTATACAAAATTTTTCATTTCTCTATTATAGTCTTATCCACAATTGAAATCCAAATTTAAATTCATTCAAATATCATATTTAGTCCCATAATGTAAAATATAAATATCATATTTATATTTTAGTTATGAATCTTGAAGAATTTGAAGAATTTAAGTATTTTATGTATGAAAATTTAATTTCAAATATGCTTTGAATTATATAGATTAAGATTTAAAATATCATAAGTAGGTTAAGAATGTTATATTCAAGTTAACACGATCCACTTAACCTACTTATAATATTAATTACACGGATATAATACCCCGAAATTTTTATTTCGAAACATTCCTATTTAAATTTAAATTGTAAATTATTAGCCAATAATATTACGCCACGTAATATTATGGGAATCGAAAATCATTTTTGGTTCGCCTGAAAATTTATTGAATAACCGTTAATTGAATAAAATCGGACCAATATTTCTTTAATTG
>CANUEX010065702.1:0-12462 GCA_948099535.1 Jatropha multifida
AACGGTTACTCAATAAATTTTCGGGCAAACCAAAATGATTTTCGATCCCCATAATATTACGTGGCGTAATATTATTGGCTAATAATTTACAATTTAAATTTAAATGGGAATGTTTCGAAATAAAAATTTCAGGGTATTACACCAGGTCATGCAACACATTTCCTTATATCCCAATTGGTCCGCTGTTCGGGGGCTCGATACCAAGGCTAAAATCTTAAATATTCCTTCATACCTTATCTGTATGAGGATTAGGGCATACAAAGTACTACCATCAACTAAGATGGTAGGTTTTGATATGGCATCATTATTAGAATGGGCTTGAAAGGTGACGGACGTATTGGGCTTGAATGCCAAACTAATGGGCTTTAATTGAAAAGCATGATTTTAATGTGTTGGACAGACCAAGCTTAAAGCATTTTGAAATGCAGGATGGATTGGGTTTTAATTGATAAAAATTAGGCTTACCAATTATACCCTAGGTGAGTGAGGGGTTTGAAGGTTGGGTGGTGCAAGCATGCAGTTGTGGAGCTCCACGATGTAAAATCGATCAAAGAGACAAAGTCTTCCTAAAAAATGCTAAGGATGGGCATGAGGAACCGATTAAGTGTTATATTAATTAACATCAATTGATTATTTACGTAATTATATCTTTGGACCAATGAGGATCTGTGGGCTTTCACCTAAGAAAACGACTCAAAACTGTGTCAAGGCCAAAGGCTCAAGTGAAAATGAAATGGGTCAATGCAATAAACCTAGTACAAGTACCATGTAGTTATTGGATTCCCTAGTAGAGTTGCCATTGTAGGCTTTCGCCTAAGAAAATGGCTCAACGTTGTGTCAAGGCTCAAAGGCCCAAGGGAAGACGGAATGAGTCAAAGCCCACTAATAAATAGGAGTTGCTACCCAAATAAAACCTGGGACAAGTACCATGTAGCGTTTGGATTTCTCGCAGAGAGCCCAATCATTTAACCAAAGTCTAGATAAGGAAGTTAGGTGTGGGCATGGAAAGGTGTTAGGCACCAAAGCCCACCCGGCCATGACGTTGGCCTCCACTTTGTTGGTTTATTTAAATAGGGGTTGATTATAATTTTTAAGCTTGATTACTAACGAAAATTCTTTTTGAAAGAAAAGTTTTAATTTTGAAAATCAAAAAATTATTTTACACATTGGTATGGCAGTAATCGCAAACATAAAATAAATTAAACAACTGCAGTAAATCATTTAGCATACAAAGAAAGGGAGAAGGAGAAAAGAATTACATCTGAAAAAATAATCCTAAAACTAAATAATTTCATTTCCTTTCAAGAAATAAATAAGTATCCTACAACTAATTAATTACATTCCTACAAATAATAAGTACACGAATAAATAATTTAATCAAATAAATCCTAGCCATTCATCTAATAAAAATAACATATATCCTAAATCATTCATCTAATAAATATATAGAATAACCAAATAAATAATAAAGTCTTAGACAATTAACTATAATTACAAAAATAACACAAAAATAATAATAATGTAAATCATGATGCAAGAAAAAAAAGGTGTTAATACTAGTTAAATCAAACTTATAATTGCTTAGCTAAAAAAAATTTAAAGTCAAATAAAATTACATAAAAATAAATAAACAAATGAATTTGAAAGGTTAGAATTGAAAAGAATAAAAGAAATATAAGAAAAATAAAATAAATAAAAAATTAAATAATGAAGACCATCATAACTATTAATTGGTAAGCTGTCTCTGATCCATAGATAAAGACTTGCTGTCGGTATGTAAGACTTAACAACAGGTGCATAACCCTCTTACATACTAGTCTGCATTTGATATGAATAAGAACAAAATTCCAACATTTTTATGGACAAGTATCTCTCGAATAAGCCACAAAAACTCAGATTCTTCATTCAAATTGATGCTAAACTAGTTAAAAACATCATATTTGTTTTTTTAGAATACAAAACTCTATTTAAGTAGTTACCTCAACAAACACTAGATTTAAGTCAGAAAATAAAATATCATCAATGGATTCTATCAAAACTAGATAGAAAAATCCAATAGCTCTGGTTTAAATTAGTTTGTTGAGTTTGAGAACTCATAATCTAAACACTTATAAGATAGAGATTATTTATAGTAACTATATTAAACTAGAACAATAAAATTTCCATTAAAGAATAATATGACATTATGAATTTTTTATGTGTTACCGCTCTCAATTCAAGAATTTTTTATCTTTTTCGATTCTTGAATTAATTTTCGTTGGTTAGTTGTCCAAGATACGATCATCTTCTTTATAACAAGCAATTCATCTCTTCTCTTTCTCTCCTTCTTACCTCTCACGTCTATTTTTTCTGGCTATATTTCCTGTTGTTTTTTTCTGCTAAGCTCTCCTTCTCTTTCTATTGTTGCTATCCTCATCTCCTCTTAAGCTCACGTCCCTTTCCTTTTATATCTTAACTATAGGTTTGTTTTTCAATCCCTTTTTAGACTTTGTTTTAGGCTTGGACTTTCTTTAGTTGCCTCCCTCAACCTCCACGCTCTTTCCTTCCAACTTCTTTAATTTTAATGATTTGTAAGTTGACAACAATGGATTTTATGGGCTAATTCTTTGGCTAAAAGCTAAAACTAAACCTAATTAATTAAGCTAGTTTATAATTATGAGAAACTATTAACATTTAACAATTTTAAACTCAATAATTTTTTTCTCTAAGAAACCCAATAGGTACCTTTATTTAAGAAAAGTGTGAACTGAATAATTCGGAAAACCATTAATGTCAAATTAATTAAGAATCAAATAATTTTCATCATCGAGCATAAAGGGTGAAAAAATCAAGCATTAACAGGGCCAAAGTGTAATTGAAAATTGAAAGGATTGACTTTTGAGTACCAACTTGGATTTTTAGCTCAATTAAGGAAAAAGAGCAAAAACTAGATTATAAGGCCTTAGAAATCATTTACACAAGGGGGAATGAGAGTTATTAATACTTGAGAAGCGTTCAATCAAGCAACAAGTGGTAGGTGAGTAGGTGAGCAAATGGGGGGAGGCTATCTTTTATAAGCTGCACTGAACCAAATCAGTACCAACAAGGCCCTAGTTAGTACTGCAGGCCTTCTGTCAGTATTAATCAGTGTGCTATCGAGGCACTTGATTGGTACCGACGCTGGGCCTATTAGTACCTAGGAGGGAAAAGGACCATTTTTCTCTTCTTCTTGATTCATGCCTTCTTTCACTTCCAGAGGTCGATTGCAGGCCCAAACGATGTCCAATGGAGCTAATTCTTAAGCCTATTAGTACCTAGGATTGAAGTCAAGGTCAACAAATATATGAAGATCCTATTTTAATAAAGAGCCAAACATTTGTTACCTTAAAAAAATATTTATCCTTCAACCAATTAGTAGTCATCTTTATTTTTCTTTTTACAAGAATTTATTGTCCTCATCAGAATTGATAGTGAGGCTCCATCCGAGCATCTTGTCCAATCCGTCAAAAGAATCTGAATGCCTCTTTCAACTTGAACTAGTAAAAAAATCTTTTTAATTTTTATTTGCTTTAAGTAAAAGTGTTTCCACCTTTAATTTAATTTTTAAGGAAAATTTCATTTTAATTCAATTAATTTTTAAATAGAAAAGTGCAGTATAGCTCAAAACCAAAGAGGACTTAGAGACTAAGTTTTTAGTATGAAGCAATTGATAGTTTGGCTAAAGATTAAAGTATTATTTAATAAAGAAACAATTTCAAGTGAGCATTTTGACATAATGCATGTGCATATAAAAAATATTTGAACAAGATAATTATATTCATTCATATAGATTCAAAAATAAAAATCTATTTACATTATTACAATCATTACCGAAAAATAGCGGACGTCAACCTTTTGCGCTTACGAGTTTTAAGATGACCACACATTTTCTAAAGAAAGCGACAAAATAAAAGAAAAATAAAGAAGGAGAAGAAGAAAATGTGTAAGGGGGAGAAGGTCATTTTTAGTTTATGTAGTTTGCAATTTAGGGATGACTCCCTAAATTTGCTTGCATGTCCCTTAAATCAATAATCATATTATAAATCCAAACCATCCGGTTCTATTGTTCACTTTAATTTAGTTTATCATGTCTTAGGGATATTTTTTTTTATACTTTAAGAACTACTCGGACAATTCAGCTGGATCTTTGATTGAGGGAACTTGAACTTGAAAGCCAAATTAAATCTTTGAGGGTTCTGATGACTGCCCAGTGGCCAGAGTCCAACCGCCTAACGCCCTACAAGCTACAAGCTTGATTTGGTCTAGCCGTAGTAATTGATTTGGTACGTTGTCCGCACTTCATTTGCCGTATTTAGTTTCGTATCAAGTCAGATTTTAGCATACAATATGTTGTTAGAAACTGAATGTTTAGTTTATAACACCATTGAAATTACTTGAAAAATTTTTGTCTATAACTCGAGATATGATCAAAAGAATAGAAAAATGTCACTTTTGACTTTCATGTTTAATCCATATTTGTAACTGATGTAATACTAATTTGAATCGGACTTCACGTGGCTAACTTAAGGTGATTTATGGATATCATGAGAGTGTATAAAATACATACTCGCAGTATCAAATTGTAACACCTCAATTTATTGAACTACACTTGTAGCATAGCCCTACATTTTAGTCTCGTTAACATAGTTTCCCATTTTCTATACCAGAAGATCAAACACTCACCAATCCAACTATACAACCTTTAATCCATCACATTCATCCCACCAAGCCAAATTTCCCATATTAAACTTCATATTTGATGAAATGAGCTTATATAATAACCACAACAACAACGTCATTTAGTTATCCACATATCATTTACTAATACATTTGTCACTAGCTAGTTCATCTAATATTCAATTGTAGCAATCACCTCAACTCAATTTAACACTTGAACACAAATACTAGTATAAAAATTCAATAGAATTATCTACTAGAGTTTACCAAATTCAAATACTGTAACCAATCTCCATCACATAAAGATCAAATATACATTTCAATTTTAGATCAAACGGCTGATAAGATCATTTTTACTATAGACTAACTTTATTTAGAGACATCAAACAAAGCAATCCAAAATAAAAATGTCAAATTGAGATAAAATATCCGAAATAAACACAAATTAATTGATTTGTAAATTGTGTTATGATTCTCTAATGAAAATCAGCTAAAGGATAGTTATGAGACAATTAGATATTGTCTATTTGTGATTCACGAGTTGTTTAGTTCCATTCCTAGGTGGGGTCCAATCTTCACATGTCCTTTGTAATCACAAAGCAAACATATGTAGCATAGCATGTATGGATGACAAGGGAGTCAATATTACTATATATATATATATAATGACAATACAGCCTCCCTTGACTTGCAGTGTCTGTCGCCTTCAAAATACAAATGACAAACCTCCCCATTATCCGTCTCATTCGGTGCACCAACATCTTGCTTGTCTTTTGGAAACTTCAGAAAATAAAAACTATATTATTGCTCACATAAAACAAATTTTTCGGCCGAGTTCGATTCCTCTCTGCCACAAAAAATTGACCAGACATAATAATAGTAGACTAGACAATGATAGAGAAATTATTGAAATATATTATACTTTTTGTCTTCTTAGCTGCATTATATACAACCCTTATGCTTCAGGATTCATATTCGTACAGTAATATCCTCCGTATGTATGTTTGTCCATTCTAATACATAATAATACATTTCTTGTTCCTATTCAATGAAATTCAGCAATGTCAAACCTCTGCAATCTTTCAGTCCATGTTAATGGCGAAGAGACTTTCTTTCTACATGAGGTAATCAATTAATCTCCATTGTTATTATTATCAAGGTTTACGATTAATAAAATTGATTATTACTGATGAGTGGATTCTGCAGAAAATTGTATCAGCATATTCTGGAAAGTTGAAGAGGACGATCAAGAAAGCAAAGAGAAAAAACAGTTCAGTTATCGAAATCGAAGACTTTCCAGGAAAATCAGATGGGTTTGAATTGGTTTCAAGATTCTGTTACAACAATGGCAGAATTGAAATCACAGTTTCAAATGTCTCTCTTCTCCATTGTTGCGCAATCTTTCTTGATATGACTGATGAGAAATTGGTCTCAAACTGCAACAACAACGATAAAAATAATAATAATCTCTTGAAACAAACAGAGATTTTTCTTGAAGGAATATTTTACTGGTCATGGAAGGATATAATTGCAAGTCTAAAAAGCTGCGAGCCATTTTTCACTTTTGCAGACTCATATGGACTTATCCAAAAACTGATATGCGGTTTATTAGCTAAGATTGCTCAAAACTCAGATATTAATCTTCTTGCTTCTTCTTCTTCATCATCATCTTCGCCGGAAACTGCCTTCAGACTCTCTTCTTCAGCAAAAACAACTCCAGAATCGAAACATAAGCCATCTTTCTCTTCAGGAAAAAAATGGTGGTTTGATGATTTATCCTCGTTGTCTCCATCCATTGTCGAGAAGTTGATAAAGAATTTAGGAGCATATGGGAGTGATAACAATAGCTTAACCTTGACAAAGTTCATCCTCCATTATCTGAAAAATAGAGGTGGAATGAGGTCAGGCGGCCATGAGTATGGTGGTCTAGCAGAAACAGCAGTTTATGGAGTGAGTTTAGTAGGAAGAAGTGCATTTTCCTGCAGAGGGTTGTTTTTGATTCTAAGGACTCTGTCTGGATTCGGAATGAGCAAAGATTGCAGAGGAAAATTAGAGAGACTGATAGGAGATTTTCTTGATGAAGCAACATTAGATGATTTGCTTATATCTGGGCACCATGAGAGAGGTGTTTATGATGTTAATTTGGTTTTAAGGTTAATAAGGATATTTGTTAATGGTGAAATGGTTTCTTTGGAAAGGATGAAGAAAGTTGGAAGATTGATTGATAAATATTTAGGAGAAATATCACCTGATCATAACCTTAAGGTGTCCAAATTTCTTGGAGTTATAGAGAGCTTACCAGATTCTGCTAGAGACTGCTTTGATGGAGTGTACAAAGCCATTGATATGTATCTTCAGGTTAGTATTATTGGACACGATTTCCTCATTTTTCTTGTTTTCCTGTTTGCATTTACTCTTTTTACATGAAATTTCAGATATTCAATAACAATTGTTTTCTATTTTGATGGTGAAGAACAATATAAATCTGTCGCAACTTGAATTCCATAAAATTTGGTAAACTTTTAATTTAATTTTATTTTTAGAGGGACTCCTACGGTTACTGGCACTAGCTCAAATTTTGTTAAATATGTGATTGATTTTCATATAATTAAAGTTGGGCGCAGTTTAATTCTTCAAAGGGTGAGATGAAATAGCAAAAATCCTTAATTAGAGGTCTTAGCTCAAACCCTAGATATAAACCGTCTTTAAACACTTAGCCTCAAAAGAAAGAACTTTGCTCTGCTTCGTGAACCTGCTGGACACGAATCAGGATTAATCAGACCAGTGAACTTTAAATAGACAGGGAAAAAAAAGTCACGGCAACTTAGTCTGTTACCAACAAAATAGCAAATTGTCATGACTTGAAATGATAATAAGAATTTTCAAATAATGCCAAGATTCAATTCTGGCCCTTCATATGATGTGGGATGATTTTATTATTTTAGTTTAATAGTTAATAATGAGGATATATTGAACATGGAAATTGCAGTCTCACCCCACACTCCCATTTGAGGAAAGATCGAGAATATGTGGATGTCTCAATTATGAGAAACTGAGCCTTGAGGCATGTAAAGACTTGGCCAAGAATCCAAGAATTCCTCCAAATATTGCAATTGAAGCACTCAAATCCCAAAAGTGTCAAATTGAAGAAGATGATTATACTATGAATAAGGACAATGAAGAGATGAGAATTAACATACAGAAGATGCAAAGAAGAGTGGGTGAATTGGAAAAGGCTTGCAGAGAGATGAAAGGTCAGATGTCATGGTTGGTTAAGAGAAATATCATTATTGCACCTTCCCATGCCAGAACATTACCTAGACTCTGTTGAATGGATTGGAATTTGATACACAACTTATATGATTCTTTTTTTTTCTTCAAATATTTTACCAAGATATTGCGATTATATATACATTCATCCATATGTTCTAATTGTGTATGATTGTAACTTTGGTCTGTTTTGCAGCTAATCAAACTTTTGAGAATTGTTTGTAACTTTTTTTTTTCACCCATTTGGAAATAGAAAAAGTTTATATGTACGAGGAAAGGAGATTTTTTATTTGGTTTCGTCCATAAATTTAACCATGGGCTTTCGAGGGTTATCCTTGTAACCTCGGAACTCTACACTTTCATATTTGAGTAATTATGCTCCTCATGTGAACTAATAGGATCATAATTGATTCAAGCAATGATATTTCATTTTGGTTGTCTCTTATTATTGAAATGTGATAGTGTAGGGCCATAATTGAACATTATAAAATTTAGAAGATTACAAGGATAAGCGATAAAAATACACGGTCAAATTTATGTATTAGACTTTTCTTTTTTTCTTTTTTGTTTCATGTTTACATTAGTGGATGTTAGATATGTGTACACATGTAGAAATAAGAAATTACACAGAAATAAAAGGAAGCTAATAGAAATATAAAGAAAAGGGAAAATATAATTCAAGATGGAGGATGGGAAAAAGGGTGGCAGGTAGCATTTTGGCTTAACGGGTTAGTTGGGTGCAGTGAAGAAGGAATATGGGCATAGGACAAAGCATCCTATCCAATGTTGCTTGCTTGCCTAAGTTCTCTTACGCATTATTGTGGGACATCGTCCAGGAATTAGTAGATTAGTTGTATATAATATGGAAGTGAGGGAATAAATCATTTTCATAATCGAGTAATACATAGATATTAAGTATGAGCCAACTTGTACATAATTAGGCTCATTTATTGTCACGATCGAAACCGTGGTCGGACTGGCACTAAGATCCAAGTAAGTTTAGGGCACCCAAAGCCAATAATAAGTCTAAATCACAAAGTTCAATCACACCAAACGGATACCTAAGAATAGTAAGCCCATATCATTTTTTATATATAAGTCTAATAATCAAATTACTCCTGACCTAATTTCAACATTTCAAGTAATTCATATTTTGAAACTAATTATAATACACATCATTCATAATATGGGCTAACTGGTTCATACATGAACCATATTAGTTTAGATTTTTATTTTTCCATTTTTTGAGTATAGAATTCTGTTTATACTCAAGTCAAATCTCTTATAAAAATAAATTTTATTCATTATGGTGTCATTTTATTTTTAAGGAATCATTACTTGTTAATATTATATAAATGAACAAAAATATTTTATTTTTAAGATGAACATATTATTTTTTATTTTAATATTTATACAATAAACATAAATATTTATTTTAGTCTAATTTGGGGGGAAAAGGTTAAATTGGGTTCCACAAAAATAATATTTTATTCATTAAATTGGGTACAATTTGAAATTAGAGTTCTATTGTAACTAAAATGAAAGTTCAGGGTACTAGGAGAAGAAAGTTTGATTTAAGGTACAATTAAAACTACCTATAAAGTTTCGAGTATTATTAACGATTTAGCCCTTAATAATACATATTTAGAGTAATGTAAGTCCTATAACTGCGAAGTTCAATAATAAGTGGGTATAAAGGAGTTTATATAGATAAGTATATAGGTTGAACAGAAATTCACCCCAGAACTTTGCGACTTTAACCTTGGGGCACCCCTGAACTCTGAGGATGACTTATTGTGTACCTAAATTTATAAATTTTGGTAATATTACACGTCTTTCGACACTAATATCAATACTTTTTAGGATTTGACTTTTATCTGCAAAATATAGACTTGACATATTGTTAGTATGACTTTAGAATAATAATTCTCATAAATTTTAACTTTTTAATGACTATTTAATTGATCTAAATTTGCAAGTTGAACTATTCAATAAAATTGATTTTGAAATTAAAATATTTAATAGGTATAAATTTATAAATCGAAGTGTTTGATGGGTTAAAGTAAAAGTTGATGATTCCATAAGGTTAAAATAACAAAATTCAAGAATAAATTTACATATTAGGCTTGTATATAAGTTACATAACATTTATAGCCTTATAGATAAGAATATAGAGCTCTAGCCAAACAATGAAGAATTTACTTCCTGAAAAGGTTAAACATAAGAAAAATGAGTTTTTGCAATTTTGTGAATAATAATAAACAATGCATGATATAGAAATTCACCCGAAATGCTTCCTAAAATACGAAAATAAACATACAACCAATCAAGCATATAGCATAACATCAGCACCCATAAATAATTACACCTTCACACAATCAAATAAGTAAAAATTGGTCAGTGGCATCACCGAAACCCAACGAATTGTCCTCACACATGGCTCATCCACTCAAGAGGTGTGCACCAGAAAGCCAATTCCCTATATATGGTCAGCCGATTCAATTCTCACTTGACCAGCCCTTTTATTATTTTTTCATTCTCTCTTTTTTTTCCATTACTAACAGGAGGTCATCTATGATTTTTCCATATCATTTATACATAGATGCACATGGGGACACCGATCTCCCCATACTTAGCTGACAGTATCACAGACTGTCCTCAGAAATCTATTGTGACCCACTTCATCCCAATTCCATGCAAACAAGACATAGCAATATCACAACACAGATAATCAAACAATTCATTTCGTATAATGCACCAAATCAATAATTAATATGCCAACATAAAAATATAATTATGATTTACATAAATAAATATAATCATATATTAATAATAACATAGTAATATAAAAATAAATGCTAAGTTATCATTTATATATATATATTTGTAAGGTAAATTGTAATATCCTCAATTTGATAGTTCTGAAAATTATAAAAATAACTAAGATAATTGAGATTATATTAATTTTAATATGTAGAACTATTAATGGATAGTTATATTATGAATTAAAGTTAAGTTATATTATGAAAATTAAATTAGAAAAAGGTTAAATGTGCTTAAGCTTGGACGTTGAGAAGCTAGCATGTGAAGCTCCTTAAGCTAGCACCTTGATTTATCATTTAATGGATTAATAATTAAACAATTAAGACATATGATTAAGGTTTAATTGGGACTAAACTACAATAATAAAAAATATTTAGGTGCAATTGTATCAAAAGAGAAACAAAGTAAGGATTAAAGTGCAAAAGGGCAACCAAAGGACATGGGAGAAATTACTGTGAAAGGTTTTGATTGCCACCTATTTATGATGAGTCATAAGGCCCTCTTGCTTTTTCTTTTTTTTTTGCTAACAATGGTTGAAACTCCATGAAAAGAGAGAGAGAAAACTCTTAAGGACAAGCTAAAGGTGAATGAAAACTTAGGAATTTTCAAGTGATTCTTAAGGAAATCTTCTCTTCCTCTTTCTTTTCTATGGATTTATTTTTATTTTCATGAACTATGATATGAGATGCTTGCTTATTGTAGCTGACTTGGTGGAGATGATATGAGTGTAAGTGCTTTTAACGTGATTTAAGGTGATTAAATATGACTAAGCATGAGTTTGATGTCATGATTGCACAATTGACATTGGGTAATTTTAACCATATGATTGATATTCTATGAATTATATATTTTGGTATATGAAAGTTAATTATGTTAATTAACTGTTGGAAGAGTTGTTATGCATAAATTGGTGGTGGAGGTAAGTTAAGAATGCTTAAGGAAGTAAAGTATTGCTTAACTCTATTACAATTGAGCATCTTGAAAATCAATCATTAGGATTGACTTAGTTAAATAGGTAAGAGAACTCTAAACATTATAAAATTTTATAGATAACTATATTAGGATGTTGGAAAGGTTGTGGTAAAAAGGCAAGTGCAATGGACAAACGGAAATAAAGTTATAGCTAGGTTTATGTAGGTTGGTCACTGAAAACCTGACAAAGATTCAAGTACTGTCATTGAGCTATTTGGCTAGCAAATTGAAATAACCCATTAATTTATTTTTAAAAGAATTTTTATTTAAAATTTAATTGTAAATTTTCACCAATGAGAATTGGCCAAAAATAATATTTTATGCCGCGAACCGAATCGAAAATCGAGTTTAAATAGTCTAACTCAGTCGAAAAACCCTTAAATCAAATGGAATTAGGCGAAATCATTGGGTTAGACCAAATCAATTCAAATCGAACCAAAATCATTTAATTAAAATAAATAATAATAAAACAATAATTAAATAAATTAATAAATAAATAAATAAATTAAAAAAAATCTCCTTTCTTCTTCCTCTCCCTCCCGTTTCTCTCTCGCGCAGCAACCTCCCTCTTCCCTTCCACGTTCTCCGGCCACCGCTCGAAGAGAGTGAGGTGGCTAACGACTCGTGAAGCTTCACTGATCAAGATTCCGGCCTTCTTGCACGCAGAGAGGGTCTCTAACGGCGCGAATCGGGACTGGAGCT
>CANUEX010065708.1:0-26390 GCA_948099535.1 Jatropha multifida
AATATGGGCTTACTATTCCGATAGTCAAATGATAATAGGGATGAGTTGTGATAGTTTAGGCTTACTACGGGCCTCGGGTGCCTTAAGCTTACCTAGGTCCTAGTGCCGGTCCGGCCCACGGTTTTGGGTCGTGACATTATGATTTATCGATACTTCTACTTTCTGAAAAATTTTATGGAAGGAGAGAGTGAGTTTCACAAAACTCAATGAATAATTATAAATAATATATGACCAAACAATCACGCAAAATGCATGTTTAGTCACCGAATTAATCACATTGTGAGTCATGCATATGTCACAATCTCAGTTTCACAATTATTTCATCTTCAGCAAATCAATCATGTGGAAATTAGTCTGTGGCGTCACCGAAATCCCCTGTGAGCTATCCTCTCACATTGCTCATCCTCTCATATGTGTGCACCAAGGAGCCGATTCCCTATACTTGGCTGACTGGTCCAATTCTCGCTTGACCAGCCCTCTCACAGTTTTTTCATACTCTCTTTTCTTTTTCGTACCATCAAGAGGCCACCCTGTGGTTATTCATATCATTTCAACTCATATCATCAGATGCACACGGGGGTGCCAATCTCCCATACATGGCTGACGATATCAAAGACTGCCCTCACAAACCTATAATGACCCACTTCATTCTAATTCCACTCAAATAAGGCAGTCCATATTACAGCACACTTAATCAATAATTCATCTAATTGTCAATCATCAAATCAATATTTAATAAGCGTATCAATAATTAATATGAATATTATAAAATGTGATGATACGATTATTAAATAATAGCATAATATAATTTGATATAAAAATATGCAATGATTGAACATAACAGAATTATGGTGATATAAAATCATGATGTTATAAAATGCATATCATGCATAATTTACTATTACTCACAGCGATTATAGAATATCTAAATCCTAGTTCCGATTCTGGCCTAGAGGTCAGTGGATGAACTCGGACGATCTAGAAATTTAAGAATATAGAGAAAATTCATCAGATAACTATTTATCTTCAAATAATAAATAGAGAATTTACCTAATAAATTAGGTTTTATACTCTCTATTAAGTTCAATTTAACTTCAGCATCACTCAGCCGTCAAATATCAATTAATTTAATTTTTCGTCACAATCTTTAAAATAATCCAAATTCACTACCAATATAATATAATCAATAATATTCTTATTTCAAATAAATATAATCCTTTTACCAATAATTTTCTTCTTACTTAGTTTAACTATAGTCTCCGAACATCTAATAATTATCTAACTTATTTACTTTAATTAATCCTTAAAAAATACAAAATATATCTCTATATCGAATCACTTAATTCACTGATTCTAATAATTTTTAAAATATATTCATATTTCTATTTATCAAGTGACTAATAATAATCCTTTAATAACATACTTCTCATTTTATTTAATATTCAATCTTAATATCTTAATTCAAATCATTATACCAATAATTTCACCATTAAATTCACAACATTTTATTAATTAATCTCCGAAAATATCTTTTATGTTTACGCTCTAGTATTTAATATCAAATTCTTTAATTTCACTAATTAATGACTAAACTATTATTATTATTTTTATTATTTGAATTCTTTCTACCTAATCAAATATTTACTACCTTAATAAAATAAATTATTAATTTCCAATAATTCAACTAATTAAATTTTCTTAATTTTATTATAAAAATATTCTACCACAAATTTTATTCTCAATCTATAATTTTATTTTCAACTCATCAAACATAAATATTACTCAATACCACAATCTCAATAATCAACTAATCTCTTCACAAAATTAAAATTCAAGGAATTAACTGAAAATTTATAGAGATATTTTTATACCCTCAATCACAAAAATAATCCCAAAATCACAAATCGGGGCTTCAATCATGAAATCAACGGCTGAGCTTGCTGAGTTTCAGGTGGTGCAGCTGTGGCTGGTGGCCTGAGCTTGCTGGAGCCTGCGGTGGCCGGCGTAAGCTTCGGCTGGTGACGCTCGGTGCTACGCAGGGGAGGAGCAGCTGTTCGTCGGAGCTTGCTCGCGCGTGAACAAGAGGACAGAGCTGCTGTGGCGTCGCCGGCGTGAAGCAGAGGGAAGGAACGGCTGGTGGTGGCGGTGGAGCCGTTGCCGACGCAGTGAGAGAGAGAGAGAGAGAGAGAGAGAGAGACGGAGGGGAGAGAGAGAAAATGAAAAGAGACGAAGAAGATGAAGAAAGAAGAACGAACGGTAATGCAGAAGAGGAGAAAGGAAAGAAGAGAAAAAGGAAAAAAAGAAATGAAAAAAAAAAAGAAAATGATGTAAAATTTCAGCTTCTAGAATGCACTGGACCTTTTTTGGTTCGATTCAAACCGGTTTGATCCGATTCAATAAATCCGCTCAGTTTTCAATCGGTTTTCGGCAAATCAAATGGGTTTACAGGTCCAATTAATTTTTACGTGGCTTAAATTTACTTGTCAAAATTTTAAAATTAAAATTTAAATGAATATTTTTTAAAATTAAATTTTTTGGGTATTTCATTGTCACATGTTAGTTTTTTTGGGAAAAAATTTTATTTTTTAAATAAGAAATTTCAATTGAAATTTTAAAATTTTAATAACCAAATACCCTTCCATATTAAATCAAATGGCATAAGAAATGCCATTTCTAAGGAGTGTTTGCCTTTTAGGCTATATTTATTTCTGTAAAATAACTTGCAGAAAAATATTTTTCATAATTTTTTATTATTTGGGACGTTCAGAAAAATAAATCAATAAAAAATATTTTTTTAGTAAAAAAAAATTAATTCATTTTTAAGAAAAATAATTTTCGATTTTTGAAAAATGATTTCCTACTTTTAAGAGAGCAAAATATTTTCAGACTTTGACAAACTTATTACAACCTTATAAATCCTTTTTCTTTTAATTTATTAATCAACGATAGTCACTATCATTAATGACCATTCATCACCAACTACCATATAACACCCCAAAATTTCGAATCTTAAAATAGTAATATTTGATCGGGTCATAAATAGTATCACCCAAAAGGTAAATAATATTTTATTTAAATCCGATAATGATATTGATTAT
Source organism: Jatropha multifida (assembly GCA_948099535.1). Taxonomy (NCBI): domain Eukaryota; kingdom Viridiplantae; phylum Streptophyta; class Magnoliopsida; order Malpighiales; family Euphorbiaceae; genus Jatropha; species Jatropha multifida. The sequence continues at coordinate 3,099 of CANUEX010065708.1, forward strand.
AATTAATTTTTGTGGAGTCAATTAGATTTTATATAATTAGTCTTAATTAATTAAAGTTAAGCTATAAATTTTTAATGACAAACTAAGTAATAAATTATTGGTGAATAGTAATTTACCGGTTTTGGACTTTGTATTATTTCGGTCCAGAAAAATTACTATTGATGTCCTTTATTTCATTTAATATTTTTGGAGCATGTTTGCATGATTTAGATGGATAAAAAATATTTCACGAATATTTTTGCAGAATTTAAGTAGTCCGTGAATAATATTTTCTAGTGAGTTAATATTAAGGAAAAATTGAGGAATTATTTTATAGAGCTAATTTAATATAAATGTGGAGTTAAATAATATTTGAAGGAAAAATATTTGGTGAATATTTTAAGCCTTTGCATGATATTACTTAAGACTTAATCCTAGCCCTTCCTTTGGTATAAAAAAAGGTAGTAAAGTTGGACTTGGCTACTTAAGTCAACCACGTGCACTTATTATTTCTTCTTCTCCTTCCTTGTGCGCCATTTCCTTCTTCCCCCTCTCCTCTATTTTTTTTCATTTCCTTACTACTAAACTACCCAAGATTAAGTGAATTAAGCTATACTTAGTGATTAAACTTGATGAATTAAGTATAAAAAGTAATGATTATTGATTTGAATCAAGCAATTTGGAGGTTACCACAAATTCAAAGGTGGGTGAGCCATACTCTAAAGACAAAAGAAAAGGGAAAGTCTAAGCTTTTTAAGCTTGTTAATAAGGTTAGTGCAAGCATTTCTTCATTTCACTTTCATTTCTTTAAGTTTTTAATTTTTAGGTTTTATATGAAATTTTAATTATTTTGATGAAATGCTAGAATTTGTTTATTTTAATGTGATTTGGGACGGTTTCTAAACATGGTAGCATGCTTAATTGAGAAGGGAAGCAATCCCTCCCTCTTCATCTTAAGAGGCCAAACCTACATAGGTGAAGGGCTTGAATTTTTTTTTGATTTATTTGCTTACTTTTGCTTCTAATTTAATATTTGATAAGTATGTATTGTGTAGTAGATTGCTACTTTTTATTCGAAGTCCATTATGAATTTTTACAAGACTTAAAGAAAGGTTGAATTATGTAAAAAATGAGTTTTATATCTAAATGATGAGTGGTAAAGGTTTTAAAGTTTTATTTAAGTGTTTTAAGCTTTTAAATAGCAGTTTAAATCTTTATCTTGTATTTTAATGTTTAAGAATTATATTAAACTTAAAAGAAGGTTAAGTCATGTAAGTAAATATTTAAAAAAGTAAGCTTTGATGGTATAATTATGAAAAGTTATAAATTTTTCCTAAGTTGTAAGTTTATGATAATTTGAGAAAATGGTGCTTTGGGTAACAATTAAGTACACAAATGTTTTGCTTGATTTTGATTCCAAAAGCATTAGTTGATAAGTTATAGGGTGGTTTAAATCTTTATCTTATATTTAAATGTTTATGATTTTTATGAGTCTCAAAGAAAGCTTGATTTTGAGTAAAATGAGTTTTATGACTTAAATGTTTATAAGTAAAGGTTTTAAGGTTTTATTAAGTATTATTGATTTGGAATTAAAGCTATTTGATGAAGGAAAACCTTCTTTCCTTTGGGTACATGAGGGATCGAACCACCTTAAGGTGGTAAGGCATGATTTTTACCCTTTTAACATTGATATTGGTTCCTTTATGATATAATAAGTATGCATTTTTAAATATAAGCTTTGAATTTCATAAGTATGTAAAATGGTAAATTTTACAAGTTATAAGTTTTAATGAAGTTGAGGAAAATATGTTTAAGTTAAGTAAATGTTTTGAAAATATAAATTTTGATGCATAAGTATGAAAATCTAAAAATTTTACTAAATTATAAGTTAAGCGAATTTGAAGTAAAAATATTAAAGTTATGAAATGATTTATTATGAGAAGGTTTATAAGAAATATTATGAATTAAGATAAAAGATTTGATTTTGGGCTCTTGTATATTTTGGTTGAAATGTGGTATGATATGATTCAATTATGTAAGATTAGCATGCTCGGCTTGGATGCCATTATGTTATTAAATTATGATCATATATACTAGGCTCTGGATGCCTTATGTTAAGCAGACGCGCTTATTATGTATAAGTAGGCTTTTGAAGCTTTTACTATATGATTAGCGACCTAAGGCCAAATATGATATGGTTAGCGACCTAAGTCCAAATATATGTTAAGGAATCTAATCTATTTATATTTCTTCTAAGTATATATAAGCCTTATATGAATGTTGTAAGAGATATAAGATTGGGTTTTCATTATATCATTTATGTTTAATTAAAGTAAATATATATGTATACAAAATGGTTTTTTATAAGGTTGTTATCTTATCACTTAATAAGTATGAGATTCCTTATATTTGTATTTTTAAAGGGCTCCCTTATAAGGATAATAAGGAATATAAGAGTTGATTTTATCAAAATCTTGGTTTAGAATTATATGTTCTTAAATAATAAGTGTTTTTCATAAATTATGTTAAAGTGAATTATAATTTCTATATGAGTTTAAGATTTGTTTTTATGATAATTCTGATTTCTTTTGATTATTTGAAAGTAAAGCTTTATGTTTTAAAATGGTATTTTATATGGTTGATTATTATTATTTTAAGATTATTTAATTTTTGTGATTTATATTTTAAGGTATGTTGCTTGTGCAACATGAATTTTTATATGTTTATGCACACCACTGAATTATATATTCAGCGCGTTGATTTTTATCACGCGTAAGTTAAAGACAGTGGGTGCTGTTTGAAAATTCAGAGTGTAGCATCAGAGTTGAAGGACATTTTTGATAGCTATAGAATTTGATTAATAAATTTAAGAGCATATGACATGTATAATTATTAATTAAAGAGATATATTAATTAAGTTATATAAATTATGTAAGTTATGTGAATTTAATATTTGATTGATTAAGCTTATGTTAAGGAGTTATGTATGTAATTTAAACAATGGATGGATGTGGAAATAATTCTTAAGTTAGTAATGAATAGAGAAATCTTTAGATTTGCGATTATTTTAATGTCATTAGTTGATGATATAAAATTGAAATACTATAATATTTGTATAACATTGAGATTATAGAAGTGTTACCACATTATGTGATATATTGGAGTTTGATAGGGCTTGGACTTTTAAATTGGAAGTGCTTTGTTTTCATTTGTTTTGGTAAGCTCAGTTTTTAAGGGAAACTCTTGCAGTTTTTCAATAGAAATTTCCTAAAATGTTTTCAGAAAAAAATTACTTGCTAAATTTATGATTATCTGCTCACTTTTAATTTATAATTTGATTTGTATATTAATTAAGACGGTGCCTTCAGCATCAAATGTAGCACTCACTATTTAATCCTTTGTGATTGAGTGGAGGGTGTTACACACCACCATTGACTACTGAGGGCCACTACCACCGGTCACTAATAACTTTTATAATTTACTATTTTTTTTTTCAAAAATTAATTTCAAGTTTTTCCCCATTTTATTAAGTAAAACCACTTGATTAAAGATTAAGAATATGAAGTAAAATTTTTTTACAATATGATGTATAATGATTTTCTTATTTGATCAAACATGTAAAAAATTAAAATTATAAATTATTCATAAATTCTATGAAATATAAAGTATAATGTAACAGTTTTATTTGAATCTATTTGGTCTAGACAAATTCTACATGATTTATTTATAAATTTATATATATATATATATATATATATATTGAATATGCAAATGTGCTTATAAATTCATTGATTCAAAAAAATAATACATCCAAAATAATTTTGAAGGAATATCATCCCATTCTAAAGAGCCAAACACAGAAACAGATGCCCTAGCTAACTAATGGGTGCACTAGTTCGCTTGACTTGTTAACAAAACAAAAAGGTAAAGAAGCAAACTGACTAATAAGAGCTTTGAAATCTATAATAATACTACCCAAATAAGAACTATCCACTCTTCTACTTTTCAAAGCTTGAACCATCAACATAGAATCAGATTTCCTCACTATATTTCCTGTGAATCCCTTCCTTTTAACCCAATTAAGAGCATCTCGAAAGCCAATCGCCTCTACTAATATTTAGTTGTAGACCCCATTCACAACACATAGCTTGCCCCCTTTATTTAGTCCATGTCAATCACGCAAAGTCCAGGCAATACTAACACTCTTAGAAGAAGCATCATATGCAGCATCAACATTACACTTTAAAGCACTACTTGCAGGTGGACACCATGCAACAGGGAATGGGACATGCAGCACCTTAGATACCGATTTGTAAGCTTGCACCGTTTGCCAGTCCATGAGCAGTTGCTGAGCTTGAAAAACAAGCTCAATGACCAATAAAGACTTGCTGTCCCACACAATCTTATTCCTACTAAACCAAAGCATCCACAGCAAGTAAAAAAAGATACCCCATTATTGTTTATTATAGTTTTGTTGAACAAAAGCGAGCCACATTTTAATATCAGTAAATTGATCCCACACCACGCTATCAAGCAATTCCCAGCACCGCGTAGCAATCGGGCAGTACAAAAACAGTGCAAGATGGACTCATCCTCGCCATGACATGTTAGACAAACTGGACTCACCTACATTTTTCAAATAATAAGATTCTACAGCAATATAATGATATTGGAAGCTCACCTCTAGACAAAATTTACCACTTTCGGCAGCACCCCGACCTTTTAAAGCTAATCCCAAATCTAACTATTCTCTCCTGTAGGTTGAATATTATGAGCAGCCAACAAATTATAGCCACTACAGACCGTAGTAGGCGCATGCCACCATAACCATTCGTCACCGCAATGCGTAGAATAGATATGGATAGCCAAGATATCCAATATCTCATTATGTGAAAACAATTGCTGCAAAACCTCCATCTCCTAACCCTTGCCATGAGGCAACAGTAAGTCAGCAACTAACAACTCATCTAAATTAGTAGTATAACACTTTTTATAAATAGAACAGCTAAATTTGGTAGCCAAGGGTGTCAAAAAAATATCAGTTGATACCCCATCATCAATACGACATAAACAACTCATTCACAATAAACATTTACCTTCCATAATGCTTTTCCAGATGTAACTCGGATTTCGGCCAAGCTCAACATCCAAAAGATTGACGACTCTAAAATACTTCGCCTTATAGAAGCGGGAAATAAGAGAATTTAGACTTATCATAAATTTTCATTCTTGTTTTGTGAGTAAGGCAATATTAAAATGTCGAAAATTCTGAAAATCCAAACCGCTATAACTTTTACTCCTTGCAAGCTTTCGCTAACTTTACCAATGGATACTAATATCACTATCAACCGAATTTTGCTACCAGAATCTAGTCATAAGTTTCTCAATAGCATCACAGATAGTTCGTGGCAAGATAAAAACAGACAATAAAAAATTCAAAATCTCTTGAACAACCATTTTTAACAAAAATTCTTCTTCCACCCTTGATAAAAGACTTTCTTTCTACCCCTATAGTTGCTTCCATACCTTATCTACCACATAATCAAAGACTTTCCTCTTATTTTTCCTAGCCACCGATGGCAACCCCCAAGTACTTTGAAAAACCACTAGCTCGTGAAATATTTTTATTTTTCTATATTTAGTACAAGCAAAACTTCATTGTAATTCAAAGTTTTGATTTTATTAAATTGATTATATTTGAACCAAAATTGTTTTAAATTGATAAAATTTATAAATAAAAGTTTTAAAACTTAACAAGGGTGTACAAATTATAAAAATTAATGATTTTAAATATAAATTACCTAAATTCAGGTAGATTTAACTTGATTAATATATTTAATTTATTTTTAACTATTTATACATCCGTAATAAACAGATAAAGCTATAACATTAACAAAATATACACAATATAGAATGAATATTATAGTAAATAATTAATGTTGTATGTAAAAATAAATAAATGTAAATAACGAGTATTAAAAGAGACATGCAACACACGGCTAGTAGAACTAAGGTATTTTTGGTAAAATTGGGTATTAGTTATCTATATATATTTTAAAGCAGAACAGTTTGTATTGTGAAGATGTCAGGTGTAAGCTTCTGAAAAAGTTAAGTGTTAGCAGAACAACAACTATTTAGGACAGTTGTAAGAAGATAAAATATAATTGTAAAAAGATAAGTTATTTTAGATAATGTCTTTATTAAAATAATATCTATCAAAAAAATTATTTCTAACACTAATATATTAATATAAATTTATTTCTTATCACAAAATAATTAATAAGTAATATACACGTCTACAGATATGATTTTAAAAGTATGACATTGACACGCTTAGAATACGTTACACTAAATAAATAATATATTAATATTTCAAATAAATATATAGCCATTTAAAACAAATCATTAACATAAAATAAAATTTAATTTCTTATTTCAATGAAATAAAAATAAATTAAAAAAATATATTTTATTTTTAATTAGTAAATAAAAAAAACTTGGTTGATTAGCTTGGTGTATGAAATAGTCTCATATGTCAAGAGTTAGGTCGTACGAACATAGGACGTGAGATATGAAAATGTACGAGATATGATAATTTTTAAAAAAGAACGACATCCACACTCTTAGAGCACACGATACAGAACATGTAATACATTAATATTTTAAATAAATAAATAATTATTTGTAATAAATTATAAACATAAAATAAAAAAAACTCAATTTCTTATTTCAAAGATATGAAAATAAATTTGAAAAAAAAATACTTCACTTTTTATGGGTTATTAAAAAAACATCTTGATTGTTTAGCTTAGTATATGGAGTAGTTTCATGTACTGTGCGTTAGGTTACATGGACACAGAACACAATATATAAAAATTTACATAATTTAATAATTTTTAAACAAGTTTATGAAATATTACACATAATAAGTAATATATTAATATTTCAAATAAATAAATAATCATTTGTAATAAATTATAAACATAGAATGAAATTAAGGTTAATATCTATAAAAAAGATTATCACTAACACTAATATATTAATATAAATTTATTTTTTATTACAAAATAATTAATAAGTAATCCACCCGCTTACATAAATGATTTTTAAAAAATAAGACATTGACATGCTTAAACACGCTATACTAAATAAATAATACATTAATATTTTAAAGTAAATATACAATCATTTATAATAATCATGAACATAAAATAAAATAAAACTTGATTCCTTATTTCAATGACAAAATAAATTAAAAAATACACTTTATTTATAATTAGTAATTAAAAAAATCTTAGTTAATTAGTTTGGTATATGGAGTAGTCTCATTGTCGAGAGTTGGGTAATGCAGACACAGGACATAAGATATGATAACGTACAAGATACGATAATTTTTAAAAAGTACGACATCCATACTCTTATGACATACAATACAAAACAAGTAATATATTTATATTTCAAATAAATAAATAATCATTTGTAATAAATTATAAATATAAAATTTAATTTGTCATTCAATGACATGAAAATAAATAAAAAAACACTTCACTTTTTATTAATAATTAAAAAACACCTTAATTGATTAACTAGGTATATAGAGTAGTTTTATATACAAAGAGTTAGGTTGCATGGACACGGGACATAACATACGAGAATGCACATGATATGATAATTTTAAACAAGTAGGACATCTATATACTTAGGACACATTAAATATAATAAGTAATATATTAATATTTTAAATAAATAAATAATCATTTATCATAAATTATAAACATCGAATCCGTTTGTCTGGATTTGGGTATTTATAATGCATTTGAAGATCATTTTGTTATATAATTATTTATCCGAATTTGGATAATAATCATTTTTTCGGATTTAGATATTTATAATGCATTTGACAATCATTTTATTATATAATTTTATTATTTTTAAATAATATTATAAAATTTTATTTCACTTTTTAATATTGTTCTGCCATCGCACGGTATTAACACTAGTTAGTTATTTAATTAGCAGTTAATCAAAAGGAAAAGGAAAAAAAAAAAACTAAACGCTAACGGAAATATTGTTAGCTCAAGGTCGCCTAAACTAACGACGTTAAGTAAATTCCAAACCCGTACTTGAACATTCCAGTCATGCGCAACACACAGACACGGAAAAAGTCACGGCCTTGTGCTTTTATTGTTTTTATTTAATTTTTTAGACCCAGTCAAAACTCCCCAACTACAACCACCAGAGACTCCCGTCCTTTTTCTCCGTCAAACTGCTACTATTATCAGGCTTAGTCTCACCTCAACCATTCTATTCATGCCACCTGTCCACAATTTTGTCTTGCTTTCTCTGTTCTAAACAGTTATCTGACAGCCCTGTTACTCTGTCCGCTCAAACCTCTCCCTGCAAACAAAAGGCAACAAAAAAAAAAAAATACAAAATACAAAATCAATCTCTGGTTCAAAAAAAAAAGGAAGATTTACAAGTCTCTAATGTCTCTGAGGAAATCGATTCTCTCACGAAGGATCTCGAGGTCGTTCAAGTCTGTAAATAATCACAAAGACGACGGAGCTGCGGTGGTTTCGGGTCGACTCGGAGGCGACAACTGGTCGGAGTCGTGGGCTGAGTCGGACTCAGTGGATGGGTGGGCGAATATGTTACCTGAATTGCTTGGGGAGATAATAAAACGAGTGGAGGAGAGCGAGGATCGGTGGCCTCAGCGACAAAACGTCGTAGCATGTGCTTGTGTTTGTAAGAAGTGGAGAGAGATCACTAAGGAGATCGTTAAGTCTCCTCGCAACAACGGCAAAATCACTTTCCCTTCTTGCCTTAAACAGGTTAGTTTTTATATTTTCTTGGAAAATAATTCTTTGGATTTTGTTTTCGTTTTAGAACTTTTGAGGTTTTCTAGTGAGTGGTTCGGAATTGTTAAATGTTAGGTTTTGATTTACTCTTTTTTTTTTTTTTGGGGGGGGGGGGGGGGTGGGGGAATTGATTTTCAGTGAATAATGAAAGAATATATCTGATTTCAATTTTCCTTTGATAATTAAACAATTGTTTCACAATTTCAATTGGTATTCAGTTTATTTATTTATGTACGTTTATTATCTAATAATTGATCTTCTGGTTAAATGGACTTTCGAGTTTGAATGGGTATGTACTGGTCATTCATTTCTTTACTGGAATTTCAATTTTCTTTTCTATCGTGCTTCTATTAATTTCTTTGTGCTTAAGTTTGCTATTTTCTTCATTGACAAATCAATAATTGTACATCTTAAAATCAAAATGTGGGGTGATGAAGAATGGTTTGGAATATTTTGAAACTTGAAACCATATAACTTCTATTTTCTGAGCAATTGTTGAAGGCCTCGACAGAATTTACTGGTCATCTGCAAGACTGCAATGAAATCAATTTCCATTTCATGTCATGTTTCATTGTCCATGATTACACAATACAAATGGCCTGTTACAAATTTTCCATTTCCCCATTCAGGAAAGAGATTTTTTTTTTCTCTGGAAACTTGCCTCTGTTTAAAGTTTTGTGGCTTTATTTAGGTTAAAGCAAGATGTTGCTAAACTTGTACAGAGTTGCGCGTGGGTTTAGAATTAAGTTGTACATGCATGATTCACTGAGCTGAAAGAGAACTTTACCATCAGAAAATATCTTCTTATGTACGATTGAAGCCATTGTGTTAAAATTATATGTTTTTCTTTTCTTAGTTCTTTCCAGTTTACAGTTCAATGCAGACGAAACTTGTGGCACTTAATTTGCTTTTACCTTTATTTTTTTTGTTCTAATGTCTGAAATTTTGCAAAATATGGTTCTTTTGTTTTTATTGTTAATGCAGCCGGGTCCGTGTGATGCACCCCATCAATGTCTAATAAAACGGAATAAGAAGACTTCAACGTTTTACCTCTATCTTGCTCTTCCTCCATGTAAGTAGTTGTTGGTGGACTTATTTTTAGAACCAAAAGTGGAAGTAAGAAGCTTCTTTGCAGGACTTACTTGTCTACGTATTCTACAGCTACATAATTTTGACTGGGTAATTGTTAATGAAGAACTTGCTGGTACCAAACTTGAAAGGGAAAGGATTTATTGTTAAACCTTTAGATTGACTTCTCTCTATGTGGAGGATATGACAGTTTATCAGAAAAGGCTCCTATAAGTCAACTTGACTTGGTCTAAAATTGATAATTTTGGCTCCCAAAAAAAAAAAAGCTTGTTTCATTCCAAAATATTGACTAACATGATAACCTCTTAAACATAACAAGACAATCTTTGAGTTTTATAGCTGGTATGTAATAAAGTAAAATTTTGATATTAAAACTGTTGACTGTTGGATTTCTTTATTTTTTTTTAATACACTACTATTTTGTGGTTATAAGAGTTCCATCAGACAACACGTTATAGTTTGAGAACACTTTTTAAATTTTAATTGGAATGAATCTTTTGTAATGAAGAATTTATTAATATGAGAGGTTTATATATTGTCAAAATTTATGTTACATGGACTTTGTTACCAAGTTTGTTATTATTTGTTGAGTTCTTCTAGCATATATATTCTATTTTTTTTCTATTGGCCCCATATAAAATTATTTTGTATAATGTAAATGGTTGAAGTTAGCTCAAGAGTTGCATTTTATTCTTCTTCCTAGCATTTATGGACAAGGGGAAGTTTCTTCTAGCAGCACGGAGGTATAGACATGGTGCTCACACCGAGTATATCATCTCACTTGATGCTGATGACTTATCACAAGGGAGTAACGCTTATGTTGGAAAGTTAAGGTAAGGTACAATATTGACATAGGTTCTGGTGAGATTTTTTGAGAAATGCTGGCTTGAGGTTTGAAATTCTTGTAAAATGCTAAAAGCTAGAGAGCTCTTTATTCTTCCCTTTCTCTTTTTCAATCATGGTGAAACTTTTAGTTTTAAAATTCATTGTTACTTGCCTACATCTTTTCAACGGACTTGCATTCCTTTAGGTGATTTTCAAGATGCCTCTTCCTGTCAATTGCAAGAGAAAATTCACTTACCAAAATAGGCAAGTGATTTATTCACGGATGACAAGTGGTTCTCTATACATTAACAGATGCAATGAATTAAAACTGTTTAACTTATCACTACTAGTGTGTTCTGTTTAGGTTTCTTTGCACCCCTTGTCTATATTTGACTTTGCACTTTTCATGTTATATGAATGCTTGGTTTCCCTCTTGGACATCTTGTTTTGTGATCTATTTGATCTCATATGGCAATGGGAAAATAATGAAAGTAAATGTGCCTAGGTGAAAACTCATCTTCATTGGCTGGAGGTTGATGATAGATTGGCTATTTTACTATGATACTATAGGTGTCATGTAAACCAAAAGTAGCCCTTTTTAGGTTAGTGCTAGACTTTGTTTTCAGATGAGCTACATTTTGTTGTTAATGTTATTGCAAATTTTAATTATTATACTATATGTATTTGATGGGGGCTTGTTTTTACTCTTTGCACTCATCATGGAAATCTTTTGAGGGAGATACTAATTCAAAGTGTTTTATGGTTTAAAATTTCCGTGTTGGTTGGTTTTAATAAATTCTTATAGTAGCGATCAATACATAATTGACTAAGTGCGAATATTTCTGTTTCTGGTTTTCTTTCTTTAAACTTTTATTTATTTATTTATTTTTTTGGGTGAGACATGAGGTGGACATGGGAGTGGATGGGATACCACTGTTTGAGGGGTTAATTATATTTTTAGTGTCTCAACTTTTTATTTTTTTCTATTTTGGTGTCTGAATGGACGCTAATGATTGAGTGCTTGAACTTTTAAAAAATTGCAATTGAACGTCTCCCGCTTAGCTGGCTAACCGGAAACGTGATTGTGCAATTATGGGACCCAATTTTATAACATGTGGCAGTCGACGTGGATAAAAGGAGCTCCAAAAATGCTAACTCAGCTGCACATTGTGGATTCCATGTGGAAATAAATATGATTTTACTATTTTGCCCTTGAGAAGACCAACATTTCTCATCCTCTCTCCCTTTACATCTTATTGTTTTTTCGATCTTGCGTCGCTTTCTACTTGCTGCTGGAAATTATAGACAAACCACCACCGTCGCAATCTTATTTGATCAAATCTATGACCCTCTATAAGCTACTGTGATCTTATCCTTGGAAAGAAATTCAAGGTGCTCCCCAACCTCAAACCTTCTCTAACACCATTGAAGCCATCACAAAAGAAAAAGGCAAAAACAATGAGGGAAATCGCAAAGTAAACAAAAACCAAAAATATGAACTCTTGTGATTATTTATATTATTCTTACGTCCAGAAGAGGAATAGAAGTCATTGTTATTTCGATTGCTGCCATTAGTGCCACCATTGGCAGCAGATCTGGCAGCGATGGTATCGACTTCATCGATTTCAAGAGGAGTTAGATTTTGGCATTTTTTTAGGTGACTTTTGGTTGCTAGATTGCCTGTTGTTGATAAAATGGCTGACGATGGTGACCTTGTGGTGGTTGTTGCTCTGCTTTAAATTTCCATGCTTGTACCCAGGGGTTCAAAGGAATCAGGAATCAAATCAAATGATAGAAGATTGAAACTTTGGATAAAAAGAAGTCCAATTCTGGTTTGGGAGGAGAAATCAAGATCAAGTTTTGGGCTTGTTTAGTTGTATTTGCAGAGACCATAGAGATATATATTTTTTTGATGATGATAAAGAAGCTATATTCTAGGTTGGGAGGAACAACCCAGATATCCTTTCCACTATCAAAACGCTTCTCTCTTTCTTGTGAGAATGTCAGTCTGAGAATACAAATGAAAGCACAAAGAAGTGCAGCTAGTATGACCACTAAGTCTTAGCCCAATATTTGCAGTCGTGGTGGTTGCAAACCTGAAGGAACAAGTCATTTGAAGAGAGAGGATGTGAGATTTGGATATTTTTTAAGGATAAAATAGGAAATCCATGTCTACGTCTACATGGAATTAACTCATGCAACTGAGGTGGCACTTTTGGAGCTTTTTTTTTCCATATCAGCTGCCACGTGTTATAAAATTTGGTCTCATAATGCACAATCACGTTTCCGGCTAGTCAATTAAGCCGGAGACACCAAATTGTAATCTTTTAAAAGTTTAAGCACGCCATCGCTAGCATTTTCTGTTCAAACACCAAAATAGAAAAAAATGAAAAGTTAAGACACTAAATATATAATTATCTCCTTGTTTGAGCCATTTTGATTATGATCGTTGGATGGAACATAAAATTCTGATGTTCATTCAAAATTTTACAGTTCGGACTTTCTTGGCACCAATTTTACAATCTATGATAGCCAGCCACCACACAGTGGTGCTAAGCCATCAAGCAGCAGAGCTAGCCGTCGATTTGCAAGCAAGCAAATAAGTCCCCAAGTACCTGCAGGAAATTTCAAGGTTGGACAGGTCTCTTACAAATTTAACCTCTTAAAATCAAGAGGTCCAAGAAGGATGGTTTGCTCACTAAGGTGTCCACTATCGCAAGTAAATACTAATGACAAACATTTTGATGAATCGCAAGTAAATACTAATGACAAACATCTTGATGACTCCAAGATGAAGGAAACAGAGTCTTCTATTACTGGCTGCACAGTATTGCGCAACAAGGCTCCAAGGTGGCATGAACATTTGCAATGCTGGTGTTTGAATTTCCATGGCCGGGTAACTGTAGCATCAGTGAAAAACTTTCAATTGGTTGCCACTCTGGACCAAAGTCAGCCAGGAGGGAAAGGCGATGAGGAGATGGTACTCTTGCAGTTTGGGAAGGTAGGAGATGATACGTTCACCATGGATTATCGGCAGCCTTTGTCAGCTTTTCAAGCTTTTGCAATATGTCTTACGAGCTTCGGCACGAAACTGGCATGTGAGTAGGTTATATTTGTTATTATAATTATTGAAGCTGTGAGTTCTGTTTTAATGTTCTAATTTTAGTAGTTGGTTTCAGATCTTTTTACAATGTTGGTTTGGTTGAGGAAGCCAATAATGTAAATGTTGCTCTTGTATTAATGTAATGACAGGACTCAAAATTATTGGTTCCCAACAATTTTACATTTAGCAAGGATGATGTTTATTTCTGCCTTGTTTATATGTTTATATATATGTATGTATACATGAATTATTTTTCTTTTTTCTTTTTCTTTTTCTTTTTCTTTTTAATTTAAAAGCACTGTGGACATTTTGATCACTCATCACTGTTACATGATTTGGGTTGTAGATTGAAGTTGGAATCTATAGAAATAAATATGCTTCCTTAAAAACTCATGTAGTCTCCCCCCAGCTGAAATTCTCTAGTTCAAATTAAACATTGACAGGACCTGATATTGAAAGCAAATGCAGTATTTAACTTTAAATCATCCGTTTTTTTTCACCCTGGTCAGAGGACGTCAGCTTCACAGTTGCCACAGTTGAATACATCCTTTGGCATATTTTCTATTGAACCTGTAAGAATTGAATGGATTAATGACTAGTTTCAATTCATAATTATCAAAATCTGATATAATCCCCAGTTTTGCGCTTCGCTTCTCTTCTCTTCTCTCCCTAAAAATGTTCAAGAAACCATACTAAATTCACTACACCATCAACAACAATTACAACAACTCTCTCACTTCTTTCTTTTATTTTATTTTTCTCTATTTTGGGTATTTCCTTTTTAAGTGTTATACCTTCATTTTATTACGACTGTGTTTCATGTTCTTTAATTTTTCTTTCATGGCCACTCTTTTACTTCTAAATCAAATTCACAACTTCATACCACCCTCACCATTGACCCGCTGCCGCTTTTCTTGTTGAAGTTGAAGTTTTCGGTGGTTGAAGAAAATGAGACGGTGATTGTGTTGTTGACTTTGCAGTTATTCGTGGAGATGGGTTGGTTAGGTTTTTGGTGAGATGGAAGAAAGTTCAAATATACAGGGATTTTATGCCATCGGAATAGATGATCTTAGATTCTGTTGTTAAAGGGCCTAGTGCATGAATTTGCCTCTGCACTTTACGTTATTTATCTTGCAACACTCTCAAACTGCCAAAAAACTATTATGACTTTATATTTTTATATTTTAGTGATAATTATGACTCTCGTCAAAATTAAATATAAGATCGTGATTGAGAGCTTATAAAGTTGTTTTCATTTTGGTAAGGGCATAATCTATTTATACTATATAAAAGTAAAAATGGGAGGAGATGGGGAATAATGAGATTTTCGATAGCGCCTTTAATAAAATTTAGAATATCCTAAAATAACCTTAGTCATAGTCAATTAAAAAATTATATTTTATTATTAATATATTTATAAAATTAGTTTTAAGCCAATAATGTCTTTCACTTATATGAGGAGTGAGAGGTCACAAGTTCGAATACTCTCGACCACGAGTGTTTTCATCAATTTAGTGAGTGAAATGTTATTCCTTGTTGGTAGCCCACTGTGACATCCGACCCAGCAAAGCGATCCTAAGAGGGGAGTAGAGCAAGAACTCTTAGCGAGCTCTTAGGATGACAGACTAGCTAGGGTAGTGGAATGCGAAACACAGAAATAAATTGGATCATATATCGAAAAGGGAAAAACTAATTATCAGAGGCGCTTTTTTGGTGGAATAACTGTAGAGTTAGAAGAACTTAAGGGTTAAGTGTGCTCGTTTGACAGAAATTTTAGGATGGATGACCTCCTGGAAAGTTTTCCATTTCACATGTGGGACAAAAACGTGCAGGTCTTGTCGATTTAATATGGGATGAAACCGGCTTAATCCAAAGCGGACAATTCCTTTAATGGTTGGAGTTAGGGCGTGACACCTATAGTGTTATTTTAGCCCATTAGCCCTCCTAATGAATTAAAAGAAATTACTTTTTAAATAAATATATATAGATAATTAAGCAATTAAAAATTTTAAGTTTTATCTTTTCTAAATTTATTTTTTCATAAACATATATGACAATGATATATTTAAAAATATTTTTATGTTTTAATTATTAAATATTTAATTCTTTTAAAATATAGATAAAAAAATAAGGAAAATATATTCTTTATTAATATTTTTTCTTTATATTTGTATGATTTGATTAGATGTATTTTTTAAAAATAAAATTTTAAATATAATATATAATTTTTTATTTAGGAGAGATAAAAAAAGAAGAAAAAAATATACTGTTTTTATTAATATTTTCTTATGTCTGCAAGATTTGATTGGACATATTTTTTAAAAAATTAAAATTTTAAATAAAATTTATATAATTAAATCTAAAATGATAAACAGTTAAAAATTTTAATTTAAAAATATATATAATATTTTATTGATATATTTATATATCAATATACATTGAAACATTTTTTTATTTGGTGAGTTTTAAAAGAGTTTTATTTTTAATAATAATTTTTATTTTTTTTTCATTATTGAATAATTTGTAACTGTTATCATTTTAGTTTAATAAGAGATTTATATCTGATTGTGATAAATATATGGTCTATTTATGATTAAATATTTTTAATTTTTTGATATTTTTTATCTTATATCCTTAATCTGTTTAATTTAAAAGAAAATAGCGTTTAGGAAACTGAAAAAAAACTAGAACTATATAGTTTTGTTTGAATCAATTTTTGGGATTTCAAGAATTTAGGTGCATGTGCATATATTTCACTATGTAAATACTATTACTACCGTAGCCAAAGTAACTTCTATTATTAATTCAAATTATCATATTATTTCTTTTCTTTTACCTAAAAGTAAAAAATAATTTATTATTATTTTTCATTATAGTTGTATATACATACTAATTTGGAGTTAAAGGTAAGGGTTAGAGATTGAAAAATGAATACATAAGGAATATAGTCAATGTGCAACGGACGTCATATAAAAAACTAGTCTATATAAATATATAAAAGTTCAACCTTGAAAGCTTATATGGCACAATTTTAAGATATTAAGGTGCTTGCATGGCATCATACTAAAATAATTGCAAAAAAGATTACATATATTGCAAAAAAGAAATAAAAAAAAGCAAAGGGAAAAATGCTACAAAATATAAATGGAGTGACCTTTTTTTTTCTCTTCTAATTTTCTTAGAACTTGTTTCATATAAATGACATTATTTGTAAAAGAAATTAATAGGCAGATTCAAAATTAATATGTTAGGAGAAAAAAACTGAATTTTTAATATAAAATATTTATTATAAAATAATAGAAAAATATGGAGAGAAATAAAGAGAGAATAGGGAGAATATAAGAACGTATTTATTATTGATGAGAAATCATATATATATAGTTATATAAATGGAATTCTAATACAGTCATACACAAATCAGGAAGATAGAATTTACAATAATTAATAATACAGGCTTCTAACCTATGTAGGATATCTACTTATTTCATAATACTCCCCCAGATGTCTATTTTTCAAAGAATATACCTCATTAAAATCTTACTAAAAAAAACCCCATAGAAAAAAAATCTTATTGAAGAAAAAAGAGTACATTAATCTTTTTTCAAATACGCATTGAAATATTGTCTCATTAAAAATCTTTACCAATTAAATCCAGTCGAAAAAATCTTGGTTAAAGGGAAAAAGAATACAGTGCGTATTTACTCATCCTCATAAAGATAAATATTGAGATATTCGAGTTTATGCATTTTTCAATTTTATACATTAGTCCTTCAAAAACTTGTGGTAAAAAACTTGTAGTAGAAAACTTGCAGTAGAAAGTGCTTTAATGAACAAATCAATAATATTGTCGCTTGAGTGGTTGAACTTCAATATCACCATTCTTTTATAGATCATGAGCGAAGAGAAATTTTTCGTAAAATATGATCTGCACAGAATGTTTTGAGAATCGGACCAGTCAATAAACCGGTGAAGATAGAGGGTTTATTAAACAAGAGGGTTTAACTAGGTTCAATACAGTTGAATTAAATTTTTATGTATAAATATATTTATTAAATAAAATTGAAAATATAGCTTAAAAAGAAGTTTTGAACTCAAATAAAATTTTTTTTCAAATTTGGGTTTTACAAAAAAAAGTAAATAATTTTGAAAAAAATATGAATAAATTTAAAAATAAAAAATGAATTACCATAAAATATATTATTATTTTTCATTTAATTAATATAATAAGACTTTGGTTTTAAAAATAAAAAGGCCCAAAAATTAAAAAATCAGCGGGCCCAATTTTTAAGGGGCTCAAATATGAAAAAAGCTCACATTTTCTGAAAATACTTGGAAATTGAACCGAATCTATTTTAATTGGTTTGGTTCAATAGTTTTTTAGCCGATTTTCATCTGATTCTTACCGGTTCAGTCTGTTTTTTTGAATATCCAATTTTTCAATATAATTCGAACCAGACCATAGCTCGATTTTTTATCGAACTAACCAGTCTGGTCTAATTTTCAGAACTATGACTGTACGTACCTTGAACATGTTGAAATATTTATCTCCATAACAAAAAATCCTTGTCTTTTTTCACAGGTTGCTAAAATTTCTTCATTGCTAAAATAAGTAGTAGCAATGCTTTATTTTTTAAACGTGATAAAATAATTGTACATCGACTCGTAAATAAATGGCTCGTTTATGATCTAATATAATGTGAATTAGTTAAATAACTTGCATTTTTCATAGTCAATCAAATTTGATTTTAGCTTTTTAGTTATAATATAACTCATATATATTTATGCCATGGAGATATCAAAATATATATTTAACTCTATTTAATTTTTTCATATTTAAGAAAAACTATATCTTGCAAATAAAATTTATAATATATCGAGTCATATGACTAGTAATATTTATTAACGTTTTTATTACACTAAGATATAGTACTTAGGATCAATATGTTCTTCATAATTTTCACAAAGTTGAAAAGTCGTCTTTTTTTTCATTAAGTGACATTAAAGCCTTCAGGATCCACATAAATCTATTTTAACAACTTCATCATATATATGAATTCATAAACAAAGTTTCTTTTATGAATTGCTCGATCTTTAGGCCAAATTAAAATCTTTTTATTCCCAATCTCTTTCATTTCAAACTTTTCCTTTAAGGAAGCTATAATCTTTGGAAGCTTTTAAGGAGTTCTAATAATATTCATGAACCAAATAATAGCAAATTCATATTCAAATCTCTTGATAAAAACTCATGAACATATAATAATATCATTATAATATTCTTTTAACAAATATTCATTAATCAAGAGATTACTTTACTCATTATATATAAAGTAAGTACCAAAAATATAAAAGCACGTGACTTTCAACAAAAGAATATTATAAATATAATATATTCATAAAATAATATAATACTTCCTCAGCCATAAATATCATTAAGGTGATTATACCATATGTATTAAGATTTTTTTTAATCCATATAGAAATCTTGAATATATTTCAAGGAGTCTCAATTTGCTTGCTTCAAGCATTTTTAAATATTTTATGTATAATGTTATCAAGCTCTATACAGTTTGATTGAATATATTTTTAGAGAATTTAACTTTATACTCTAAGCAACTAAAATTCTTGAAGGATTTTCATATAGATATTTACATTAAATTAACATATAAATAGGTGGTCATTAATTTATTAGACACATTTTGAATTTTCATAAATTGCCAGACTTATCAATTATTAAATTGTAATTGCATCTACCATATAAGGGTAAATATAATCACAATCAATGTCATTTCTTTGCAGAAAAAACTTGTGCAACAAGTTTGATTTATATCTCATAACTCTATTTCAATTTCGCACAAATATAAATTTGTATTCTACTGGCTTGACATCTCTTGATGCCATATTAAATTCTAAAAATTTACTTTTTAAGTAAATTAAATATCATATGCATTGTTCTATTTTCATTAATCAATTCTATGCTTATATTCTTAATAGACAATTCTCAAGATCCTCATAATCTTTCAAAATAAAATGCAGTGCTATATCATAAAATATTTTTGACATTTCTTTTATATTAGTTCCATTTTGTCCTAACATAATATAATTTATAGATATCTCATAATTTTCATTCATTTTAGGTATTTAAATTTCTTCAAAAAACTTATTAGTCATGCCTAGGATCTCTTTTAGAATTTACTTTTCTAGAATTTAACCATATTGAATATTTCTTCATTTTCATTTTCTAAGATTTTTATCATGGGAATCGATTAGTCTACCATGCTTTAAGTGCGTCTTAGACTTATTAACATAGTCAGTTTGTCCTTCAGGGATTTTATTGTAATTAGAGCAATTTGCAGCTAGCATGTGAGATTTAATTATCTCCTTTTGGATCAGTAAATATATCTGGCAACTAATTTGTAATAATTTACGAATTAATTATCTTTTAAACTTTTAAATTCACACTACTTTGTATGAGGATAAAGATATAACAATGATAATTCTTTTCCAAATAATTTGTTCTTCTACCTACTTCTTTTCTTCCCCCTAATATCGAGATCCCTAATTAGCAAATTTGGCATTGAATAACTTTCCTATTCGAAAGTTCTAGATAGATATACGTAAATTCATCTTAATGCATAATGGTGGAGCAATTACAAAATACGTCGCATATTTGAAAATTTCTGGATGGTCAATATTTGGTTTCTGATCCAAAACCAAATAAAAAGGGGAGAACTTATAATTTATTGGCTTGATGCAAAAAGTGCTATTAAATTTAATAGCATGTCCCTCTAAAAAATAGAAAGATTTGTTCTCATAATAATTGTCTTGCAATTAATTACAATTATTTATAAATTATATTACTAAATTATTTTTGTGCATAAATAAAAGCAAAAACAAGTTGTCCTAAATTATTTCAATTAGCATATGTCATAATTATTAAAGGCTGATATGTAAATTCATCGTCATTCTCGTGATAAATTGTCTTAATAGCATAATCTGAAAATTCTATTCTTAATCAAATTATTTTCCCAAATAATCACGCAAATTTCTTGTTGCATTTTGATAATAATCTCTGCAAACTTTAGTTTGCAAGTCAATAATAATCATGGAAAAAATTATAATTGTATCCCTAAGTTTTAACCAAATTAATTACTATATCCTTCTATTTTAAAAAATACACTATTATACATCTATGGTTTAGATTTATTGCACTAACATACGCTTCTGTTCATTTCTTTCATTTTCAAAGAGCAATTCAGTAAAATATTTGACAGTCCAATGAGAGAGAATGAAATATACGTCAAGAATACCCCTTTCACTATCAACTACTTCCTTTAATCCTTGCAAATTTCTTATGTTTTTTTTTTAGTTTCCTTTTTTTGTCAAAATGATTGACAATGGTGAGAGGTAGTTTGTGTCGTCATTTTCCCTCCCAACTGAGATATTCTTTTATTTTATTTTTTAGTTAGGAGTAACATTATTTTTTATAGGTTTTTAACGTTTGAAAATGTAAAAATTGGATGGAAATATATATTAGTATAACAGATCTAAATCATGTGTGTATAATATTGTATTTTCTAAAATACAATGGTAGAGTGGTTAATTTAGTTAAAATATAAGGGTATAATTATAATTTTTCCAATAATCATGTAACTATCATTTGGATACATCCACAAAATATCTAAATAATCCACTTATTGGATGTATTGATAAATAATTTTTCTTTATATATTTCAGAAAATGCAAGCAGTTTAATTTGAATTCTACTTGGTGATTGCTCAATAATTAATCTGCTTTAAGAACAAACTAAATATGAAAAATTCATTATAGTTGAAGAAATTTTTAATTCTTCAATAAATATTCATATAAGGATTAAATTTTATTTTTTGCATCATTATTGATTGGGATGGTCCAATTGATTATGTCAAATAATAAAGTATTTAGATTTATAAACTTCTGGTTTACAATCATATTTATTTCAATCAATATCTCTCTATGATATCCATTTTGATGAATATCTTTGAAACTATACATTATAATAAAATCCATTTCTCTATGTAGTAACACTTACTTTTCCGTAACCTTTAAATACTCTTTTACTATCAAAGCCAAATTTGTCTTTCAAGTATATAACTAATATCTATATATGTCACAATATTTGTATCACTTTTGGTGGTAAAAATTTATTCTTAATTATGTGACCACTATAATTATTAAGATTATTATTTCAACTATGATCTCATAAATATTCTCAGAGATAAGTATATCTTTTTCATTATTTATATATACACCCAATATCATATATTATTACATTTACTTTAGGAAATGCATTAAATCTAGTTAGATGGATTTCACTATTCTCATTTCAATATTATGTGCCCTTCCATTCATTTATCTAATTGGACAAGTTTCATGGTATTAAGGAGCTCAAGACTTTACTCAATAATAAAACGACATGGAATAACTCGAAAATTTTTCATAAAACTTTTTCTCTTGATATCGCTTCATAAACATATTTGAGGTATAAATATCATAATAATTCTAGATTAAATATAAGCGCCAAACATAACAACAACAATATCTTAATTATATTTGAGAAATAAATTAATTAATTTTCAAAATTTACAACACATAGATAATATATGCTAATATATAATAATTATAATAATAAAATAACAACCTTATTGCAAAATAAAAATAACTTACAATTTTATAACCTTTGCAACAATAAGTGAATTCATTTCATGTGAGTTTTTGGGGCCTAAGCTATAAATATACCCCCACCTTTACGACCTGTTCTAGTATCACTCTAAACCGACTTTCGTTCCCCAGACACCCCAACTCAGTAACTTAGATATATTGTCACCCTAATTGCAAAATCAGCTAGGGTTTTACAATATAATAGTATTAAAGTGGGTCCCACATAACCAACTTGTGTTAACTTAACCCAAACCCCCCTAAATTCATTAAAACTCACTGTTTTGATGGTGGTGCTGGGCTACTACAGATTCTACAACGAAAAACAAAGGATTAGTGATGCTTTGTTGCTGGCTTTGATTAAAAGAAATCATCTGTTGTTGATTTTGTATTGGTGGATGGTAATAACGAAAAGAAGGGTTTGTTCTAAATTGGTGAGGAAATTGGATAAGTTGATTATTACATCCTTCAAAAGTAAAAGGAAACAAAAGTCTTAAAGATGCAGAAGAGAGAAAGATGAAACAAAGGAAGAAGCAGAGGCAAAATAAATAGAAATAGTGAAAGGAGGTGTCGTGTTATAAGAAGAAGAAGAAGAAGATGTAGAGAATTGAATTGGGTCCTGGCGTTCAGGGCTATGGATTTTTTTGAGAGGCCTATCTGCTATGGGAACTTCATAAAAAATTGGCTTCCATTGTTGCCTGTCATTAAAGCTAAGATAGCTTTTCCCTTGTCAAGCTCCCAATC
>CANUEX010065729.1:0-15541 GCA_948099535.1 Jatropha multifida
AAAATATAATGGGCCAACTTGTAGAATATTTTCATGTAATTATGGTGTTGAAATCAGAGATTAGGCTTACTACGGGCCTCGGGGGCCTTAAACTTACCCAGGTCCTAGTGCCGGTCTGGCCCACGGTTTTGGGTCATGACATCTTATTCTCACAATACCATTTAGAATTTCATTTCTAAATATGTTGCTAAAATCAAATAAATATAATATAAATAATTTGTGTTTAATTAGCTAATTTGTTTCTTATTAATTTATTTTTTTATTTAATATTACAATATATTAAGATCATTTATATACATATATGCACAGGTATTCATTTAATCGGTTTATTCTAAAATAATTCATACATCATATTATTAATTATGTCTTTACTGTTTCTATCTTACTTTGACAGCATTTTATTTATTATCTCATCTATCCAAATTTCACATTTTCAGCAATAATCCACCGTCCATCCTTCGGGCAAAACAATTCAATTTCCCATCCTCCATTCTCAATATATTTCAATTACAACTTCAATCTCATAATACATTTTCTTTATAATTAAGTTGTCTTTAACTTGGTTAATAACAATTTAACTGTCCTTATTTTACATTTTCTACCAACTCACAAGTTCTTGTCACTTTTATTTATAATTCTCTAATTTCACTAATGAATTTAGAAATTCATTTCACAATTAACTTTCATGTAATTCACTTAATATTATTTAAGCAAATTCAACCTAATAATAATAAATTTCTAACTTAAATTTATACTGAATTTAAATGACTGAAACATAAATTATACCGATTGAAAATCGGACTTCAGATTTGTGTTCAGCGCGCAAAATATAGTATTCTACCTCTTGGGTACCTCGCCGGACCGCCGCCGGCCGGTCATCGGACCGCCATAGATGCTGCCATGAACGGTGGTCGAAAACTCCTTTCAGCCCAGAATTGGGCGATTTTTACACCAGCAAACTCGGAATTCCACAAGGAGTTGAAATCTAGCGTCAACTAAAGGAGTTACTTCATCGATTTGCCGAAAATAGCCCCAACAGTCGCTCTCCTTCTGCCATTAACGGTGGTTGCTCAAAACTTCAAGGGAAACGCCCACAAATGGAGGGGTTCTGCTCTCAAGGGAGAGGCGAGTTGATCGGCACCCGTTCTTGACCCCAGAACCGCTGATAACGACGTGGATCGTCGAAAACTTCATCGCTGCATGTCGAAGGAGTTCCAGTCCCGATCTCCTTCATTTTAAGCACCGATCGCACAAACCAAGGCCATCAATTTCATCCTCTCGTCGAGCACTTAAAGTTAGGGTGCTCGATTGCCGGATTCTATGGCCAGTTGGCCGGAAACGTGAAGGAGAAAGGGGAAGGAGGCTGTCGCGCAGTGAGAGTCGGGGAGAGAGAACGGAGGAGGAGAGAGAAAGTCTCTCTTTCTCTTTTTTTTTTATTCAATTCCTTTTTTTTTAACTAAGTGGTTCCGGTTTGATTTGAATCGATTTGATCTAACCCAATAATTTAGCCTAGTTTACATTTGATTTAAGGGTTTTTCGATTGAGTTTGACTATTTAAATTTGGTTTTCGGTTCGGTTTGCGGTATAAAATATTATTTTTTGCTAATTCTCATTGGTGAAAATTTTATAATTAAATTTTAAATAAAAATTCTTTTAAAAATAAACTAACGGGTCATTTCATTATATTACTATTTTTTATACACGATTATAAATTATTAAATTATTAAAAAGTTCGATCAAAATTATAATTGAAATAATTTAGTAATAGTAAATATCAAAATAATTTGTAATAAAGAAAACTATTTACAGTAGTATAATATTTGAAGTCTTTGTAAATTTCAGTTACATACAAATAAGGTGAATGAACAAATTCATTACATATAATTATAAATAAATTCATCAATAACTTTTTCAAAATAAGCTAAGGCAGTTAGCAAATAAAACTTCTAAATATCATACTGGAGGGAGGATGAATTTTACAAACTAAAATATAACATTTCAAAGTCAACATATAACATCTACATGTTTAACAATTTGTATATATCTATTAGTTTTATATTAATATTAAATAATTTTTGAAAAATAAATTATTCAATTAAAATATAATAAATGAGGAAATAATTTTTAGTTCCAAAAAATAGATATAGTTTTTTTTTAAAAAAAAAATCATAATTGTTTAGTTATTTAATAATCTGTATATATATATATATATTAATTTTTTATTAATACTAAATAAATTTAAAAAAATAAATTTAAATTATCCAATTAAAGTATTCAGATAAATGATATATTTTAATTTTAATAGAAGGATATTTTTTTTTAAAATTTATAATTATCTAGTCATTTAATAATTTGTACATTTTATTAATTTTCTATTAATATTTATTAAATTTTGAAAAGATAAATTAACCAATAAAATATATAAATAAGTAAGGGAATAAATTTTAATTTTGATATATAAATATATTTATGTAAAAAAGAAGTGATAATTATTTAGTTATTTAATAATCTATGTATACTTATTAATTTCTATTGATTTCATAACTTCTAATTAAGATCAAAGAACACAAAAAATAAGCGAAAGAATAATTACTTTTATTAAATTAAACTATGCAGAATTTGACAATTGATCGATAAATACATTTTAATTATTCTGAAATTTAGTGTTGAATTACCTAAATTTTGTTTGAATATTTACAATTTATATAACGAAATATATTTGAAGTTATTAAATATAAAGTTTAATAAAAGACAGACTAAAATATATCTAAATTCTCCTAATTATGAGAAATATCTCATGTTGTCCTTCAACTATTTCCGTTATCAACAGCCTAAATAGTAGGGTCTTTTTCTGGCCTGAAAGAGAAATACCGCTCATTATAGTAATTTACAATTGATAACCATTAATATAGTAAAAAGAAGATAAGTCTCCCAGAATTTAATAATACATTGGATATCTGCTTAATACTTAGAGAGTATGAAGAACTGATTATGATTACAAAAATTAATTAGTAGAAAATAAAAAAAAATTCATAAAATAGAAAATGAATATCTCTCTTTTGGACTTGTACCTTCGTTATTGCAATTATAATACTTCAAATAGTCAATCCCATTTTACTTGATTAAAATTAAAAAGGCTATAAGAAAATTAAATTTAAATAAATGAAATAATAGATAATAATCAAATACCCAGGAAGCAAAGTTTTTTGCATCTTGTTCCTCGCAGCCCAATGATCCTGGCATTGTTTTACTGCATGTCTGCGTCCTTTAATTAGGAAAGGCAATAAGTAATTTAAATAAAAAAAGCTTCCCAACATGTATGTATATATTACAAAAATTAGGAGAAGACTGTGTTCATCCTCACCCGGTATCGGAGTAAATTCCAAAGCTTTAAGCCTTTGCCATGAATATAATCTGCCAACGCTTTTTTTCTAGAGGGAAGTGTTGAAGTTTTAGGAACCAAGTTGCCAATATCATCAACATGTGGCTATTTCTTCTTCTGACTTTTGCTGAAGAATCAAATAAATCTTAGAGAACTTAGAGTTTCAGTTGGATTAGGTTTAGGTGATTAAATCAGATTAGGTTATGTTTAAAAAATTATCACTGTTATTATTAAATTATTAAGTTAAAAATTTACTAAATTAATCAATCAAAATACAGAAAAATAAAGAAAATTCAAAAATTTCTAGAAAAAAGAAAAGTAGAACGCTGAACAAAGAGAATTTTGTCCCCTAATTTAGGTATCCTGTTATAGTTGTTTGCTTCTCATTGAAATGAGATTTTACTAACTTTATTTGCTTTAGTTTTAATGTTGGCTTAGGAGTTCTGATTTGCTTAATGTGTTATTATTAATGTTTGAGGATTTTGACACTTTTGTCAATATGAGCATACCAAAGATTGTATTTTTCTTTTCAAGCATTGCATAGTTTATATTCGATCTCTTTATGGTTGAATGAAAACAACCCGGAATCACAACAGAAAAAAATGAAATAAATACAAACTGTGACAAAATTTATTTCTCAGTTGTATGCCGATAGTTGGAGAAAAAACCCTGGAGCTTTTGTATCATTGGAGAAAAAACCCTCCTCCTCATAGTTATGGAAAACACGTATTGGCATTACTCAACGTACCACTTGAAAAATTGCAGTGATGAATCTTAATGTCAGGTATCATTTGGCTTCTAGATTAAGTATGAATAGATGAGTTCATGAAAATGATTTTATAGCGCAAGCAAGTTAGCTACATAGTCTGCTAACTTACACTACTTCAGTAGGGTTCCAATGAATCGTATAGTTGTGAAAATCTGCAGTTAGGTCAAATCAAGTGCAGAACTGCTGCTCCTTGCATCCATTTCCTTGCACATAGATGTTTGTGTGGATGATGTATGGTTGGCCTGTGACATTCCCTAAAAATTCGATGTCTACCTCATCATGTTTGTCCCCAGTAGAAGCCACCTGCAAAAATTCGCAAAATTGTTAAATTTGTGCTTCACAAAAATTGCATGTTCATCACAAAATTGACATTTTACTTGCAGCAAAATATTTCACGTGCAAATGCCTATTGATATTTCACTTATGTGTCTTTAAATGACCAAATTATAATGGAAAAAATAAGGTGCAATGTTTATGTTTTGCAGGGCCCTGTATGTCAGTTAAATCGCCATGCACCCTCTATTAAATTCCTTTGTTCATTCCAGCAAATGAATGAACTTGCAAATATATTTATGCATTCCAATTTGCTATATATGAATTCTTTGTTTGTTTTCTTAAAAACTCTTCACACATCAAATACATAAATAATAACATTAGCTAACATCCTTATTAGTCATGTCCACCATAATTTTCCACAACAATGGCACCTACGACATTAAAACGACAAAATATAAAAATAGGACAAACTTAAGAAGGAAAAGAAATTTGAATTAGAGACCAAAGTTTTAATAGCTTGTTCATAATTTCACTATGAACAAATGTAGAGGCCTTTAAAATTAGTTTCAGAGAAAAAAAAGTCAAAAAATTTAAATTTTTTATTACGCAAAATTATAATTAATAATTTTTAAATAGTACTTCCAATTGCAAAAAAATAAATGTTATATTTAAAATAGAATAATGCAAAAGCAAAACCTAATAATCAAAATCAGAATTGGGTATACAAAGTTAAAATAAAATCATTAATGAGAGGTAACTACAAAATTAAACACAATTAATCAGTAAGAAAGAAAAAAGAAGAAGAAAAAGTTGAAT
Source organism: Jatropha multifida (assembly GCA_948099535.1). Taxonomy (NCBI): domain Eukaryota; kingdom Viridiplantae; phylum Streptophyta; class Magnoliopsida; order Malpighiales; family Euphorbiaceae; genus Jatropha; species Jatropha multifida. The sequence continues at coordinate 5,244 of CANUEX010065729.1, forward strand.
TACCTTTGGATTAGCACATTTATATTAAAACCTAAAAAAAAAAAAAATCATATTTTGGGTATAAAAATATTAAAATAAAATCGTCAATTAATTAAAGAATAATAAAAGCTAGGTAACAACGGAAATAAGAAAAAGAAGTTAGTTAAAGAATAATAAAAGCTAGACAACCATAGAAATAGAAAAAGAAGAAGAAAAGATTGAATTACCTAAAATTGAATTAGCTTTCGTAAAACAACAACACGATCAAATATCAGTAGGAAAGGACGAAGATGGTAGAAGGAGGTAGAGCGGAGTCTGGAATTTGAGACTGAAGAGAGAAGGAAGTGGAACAGATAAGGGGCAGTGAGACAGATGATACATTCAAAATTTAAGTTTTTAGTTAATGTCATAAAATATTAAAAAATTAACACATTTAGTCAAAAATAAAATAAAAATACCTAAAATAACCTAAAAACATTAATCTAACAGATTTGGGGAAAAAAGGAAATCTTAAACAAAAAGAAAACCTTAAAAGGAAAAAGAAAAACACAAAGAAACATGAATTCTTGGAGCAAATTCCTGTACAATTGATGTGATTCAACAACTAAAAATGACGACCACAGCGACTGTAAATATGATATATACGATATATATAGTGTATATATTGTATTAAAAAATATAATATATATATATATTGTATCAGTAAAAACTGTAAAATCAATTAAATACAGAATATATAAGTATATATCAATTAATACATTAGATCAAACCAAATAAATACGATGTGTCTATATATACTGTATCAGTAAATACTGTATATATATATATTTTATCAGTAAATACTACATGTATGTATATATATATATTATGTCAATATCAATCCAAATAGAATCGATATTTTACTTTTTCTCTACAGAGCAGAAACAATATCTATGTTAGTGACAATTATGGTAAAAAATAAGTTGTTGATACTATCATACAAAAATAAAATTACAGAAGAAAAATAGAATCAAGGTAAAAAAAAAAACCATGGAATAACGCCAATCATACGAAGAACAACTGACAGGCTGAAAATAACAAAAGCAAAGCAAAAAGAGAAACAATGATAAAAATAATAATAGATAGCAATAAAATGAGAAATAATGACTCCGAAAATAATAGAGGCTGCAAAAGACGGCAACAAAAAGGAAAGAAATTAAAAAAATGATAACTAAAATAGAAAATTAATAGAAAAGGAAATATTAAGCGATCAAAACATTGATAATTAAACTAGAAAATTAATAAAAAAAAGTAAATACAGCAATTAAAACACTGATTAACTAACGAACTAATTCCTAACAAACTAAAAAAGGCATAAAAAAAATTATAACTGACAATAATTTAAATTAAAAAGTCAAAATGACATTCTCTAAACATAATTTAAAAAATATGAAATCTAATAGAATTACCGAATAGATAATGACTATTTAATTAGTTGTAAGGGTTAATGGAATATATAAGTATTAATTATTTTTTTTAAAAAAATGAGTAATTAACTAGGATAAAATTATGAGATCCAATTAAATATAAGTAAAATTAAAAAATATTTGAAAATTTGTTAAAAAGAAAAATGAAATGCGAAATGCGTTGAAATTTTTCTTTATTTCAGTTTACATATATATATATATACATATATGAAAATAAGGAGAGAAGTAAAGAGAGAATAGAGAAAAATATAAGTGCGTAATTATTATTGATAAAAAACTACGTATATATAAGTACATAGGTGAAATCCTGTTAGGGTCCTATATAACTTAAACAGATAGAGTTCTCCCTAACTAAAATATAGAGTTTTAGCCGATACAGTATATTCACTAATTTCATCCACTAATTCCATAACAAGATCAAAATATTTTTGAGTTTTCAACAATAATTAAACCAAACCAACAAGATATTCTAATTTATTTATAAAAATCAAACTAAATAAATTTTCTTAAAAATTAAACCGAATCATTCCATGGATTTTATACTTCTACAACAGGTTGGTGTTAAGTTAGAACACCTTTTTTTTTATGTGGTGCCTTTTGCTTTATATTTTTAAATACTAAAATTTAACTTTACAATGATAAAAGAACTGCCACCAGAATGGTCCCCAGCAGCCACCGTAGGCGACGGGTTCTGTCATCCGAATGAGCAAAGCTGGTTTCATTTCGTACATTAGGGGCCGGGGCAGCAGCAGCCTCAGGTAGGTCACATGCTCCAAAGGTCATGTTTGGCTGAAAATAAGAAAAAAAAATTAAGCAAGCATTTAATTAATCAAAACTAAGGCTTTGTTTCTTTTCGTAAAACAATTTGGTGAAAAATATTTTTTATTATTTATATGCATTCAAAAAAATTAAGTCAATAGAAATTATTTTTTTAATCAAAGGAAAATTAAGTCAATTTTAAAGAAAATGATTTCTTATTTTTAAGAGCGTAAAACATTTTTCAAATTTTAGTACTCTTATTATAATTTTATAAATTTATATATTTTTAATTTATTCATAAGTAGTTACTGTGATCACTCACTGTTTACAATCAGCCACCATTGTCGGTGACTATCACCAGTCACCAATGACTTTCATAATTTATTATTTTTTGTCATTATTCTCATATTTAACAATATAATTTTTAAAATAAAAAATTTATAATATCATTACCATTATTATGGTTTTATGAATTAAAAATTTTAATATTTTTAAATAATTTTCAATTTTGCAACAAAATAATAGAAAATAAGTCATTTGAAAAATATTTTTTAAAAATTATTATTTTCCAAAAGCAAACAGAGCCTAGTTAAATCTTTTTAGGTGTTAAATGGCGCGGGCTTGATGTGACTTTGACTGTAGCGGATTAAAGTGTCCATAGTGCCATCAATATAATAAAAATTGTGTCAAACCCAACTGAAAAATATATGGTTTCTAACGGTTATAAATTTTATATTACCTTGCAAGAGGAAATGCTTTCACAGCCGCAAACTAGGTGACCATTTGCAACGTCTGAAGCTTCTGGAGCTCCACCGCCATCACTTCTCTGAAGTGTTCATATCATATCTGTGATTAGTCTCTTCTTCTTTTTTTTAATTCTCAAAATATTTTAGAAAAAAAAAAACAAAATAGTCATTCTTCCTTATACAAATAAATGGATTTCCATACCTTGTAAAAGTCAACTGCAATGAAGTTAGGCCACCGTTTACCGGCTGCCCCGTAACATGTGTTCACCATATCCATTAAAGGAGCAGAATTATACTTGCAAGCTTGGGTGAAATCTGGCCTATCAGGAAAGTAGTTCACTAACACTAGAGACCTTGATGTTGTGTTCATTGCGGGTGATTCTGCCCGGTTTGGACATGAACCGGCCACCATTCCACCGTCTCCATCTGTCATTTCAATCAATTATTACTAATAATTAAAAGTTCTAATCTTTTTTTGCTGTCTTTTTCAGTTCAGGGGAAAATTAGGATTATTTAAAAAAAAAACTCTTTATTCATTTTAGCATACACTCTTTAGTTTGGCTATTAACTTTTTTTTATTTAAAATATTTTTTTAATTTATAAGCCAATTTAAAAATGAGTTTTTAAATAATGCAGTTTGCTATCAACTTTCACAGCCTTACTACTAAAATGCATAGTAAATATAAAAAAATGGGGCTTTTAGTAATTAACCTGCAAAAGTAACACTCACATTGGTTTTCTACTACGTATCTCCATTCATAGGCAATTCCTTCAGAAGCTTCCTTAGATGACTTTGAAGTAAAAACCACCAAACGCTGATTCTTCTGGACCATATCATCAACAGTAGGCCAATTTCCGCCATTTTTGGGCATTCGAGATACAGGAAACCAGTATTTCCTCAAGCCAGCAGCATCAAACACTTTTGTCAGGCCTTTCGGCGATGAAACATAGTCTTCAATTATAATGGTAACAATTTCTGATGGATTTGCCTCCAAAAATACTTGAATCTCTTTCAAAACGTTGATGGCTGGTTGCTGGAATATCCACATTTAAATTATCAATATCCAAAATCTTCTTACAAAAAATTTAATTTTACATTTCAAGATACAAAATCGTCGGTTCTAATTTCAAAAGAAGAACCAAAACTCAATCTTAAATACAAGATTTCAGTTTCAAACCATGAATTATTAACCACATTTTAGTACAATTTTGATTAGTACGATTTCAATTCAGTTTTAATTTGAAATTGAATCGTGATCATAGATTGGGGTTAATCTCTTCTAACACTTACAAAAGCTGTAAAGTTGTAGCATTTTCCTCCAAAGGAATGACACAACCAAATGTCATTTTGAAAGTCATACATATCCAACATCAATCCTCTCACTCCATTCTGCAACACAACAACAAAACAAAACTACCTCTTAGTAAATGTTAAATAGAAAAAGAAAAAGTTGCATATTGACAATTTCAAATATACCAACTCATGGAGAGAAATTTTAAAAAAATAAAAATTATGCAATGGCTTTACAACACATTCATCTACAAATCAAATCTGACCATTGATGTGCTGATCAATGAGCTGGTTCAATACGTCTTCATTCATCTAGCTTTTCTTTTATCTAATTCATTAAAGTAAGATATTAAAGAGCTAGAGAGAGATTCTCTTTTTGATCTTTTAATTTTTCCCTATTCAAATATAATATAGCAGAGTTAGTAGTGCAATGAGTAATATTAAATCTTTGCATTACATCAAAGCCTCCATGCAAAGAATATATATATTATTTTTCTCATTAGTTAGAAATTTCCTTTGTGGTTACCTAACAAAGTCGTTTATGCTTTTGAAATAATCACATGTGAACAAAATAAAGCAGACAGCACATTAATTAAAACCTTTCCACCCAAAGCGGACCTTTTCAACATATGACCCCAACTCAAGGAGCCTTCCTTCAGCAATTATATTCCATAATGATATATTGCATTTCTTCTGTTCTTTACTTTAAGATTAAAATAAGGTTGTTTTCAAAAAAGAAAGATGAGACTAGACAAAGAACAATCATAGCATTTGTAAAAGATGGTAGCTGAGTGCTCTTTCACATTTAGCCAACTCCAAACACATAATTAATGTAAGCATCAAAATAGATAAACCTAGGAATATATCTCTGTTTTTCATATTAGAAAACAAAGACTTGGTCCATTTTCTCTTTTATAATAGTTTTGTCACTAATCTATATATATATATTACGAATAATTAATAATCAACATGATATATTTAAAGCAGCACAAATAATTTTTCTGACTCTTGTAATATAAAGAGTCTCGTGAGCTAGAGATAACCGTTTTTGGTGAACACCTTATAAGAATAGATGTTGCTTGTAGGAGTTGTCAAACATAGTCTAACATTAATAGATTATTTCCTTCGTTATCATGCTATCGTCTATCCTGTTCGAAATAGTTGCAAATTGCAATTGGTATTTACCATTTTAATAAACGAGAAGGTTTAACTAATCCCAAGTTGAAATTAAATTACAAAATGAGGTGCTCAAAGAACAGAACTCCAAAACCCAAGTGGCCAAAATCTAAGACTAAAATCTCTTAATTGCCACTCATCGTCATAAGGAAATTTATGTTTTAAAAAACACCAAACCTTTGCCTTCCAGCAAAACAAAACCAACATTCCCAAATGGAAAAACAATATATATTTATTTTCTCAAGAACCAACCAAAAAGTGAAAAAAGAGAATAGAACATACATTGAGCTGTTCAGTAATGGAGTTCTGTTGGTTCATAGGTGTTAAAAGTACAGACCCGGTAGCTGACCTCACTCCCAATTTGGCAAACGAATTATGGGTTGTTAGCCACGTGTACCGATTGAAAGGCAACACCTTTACCTAATCAAACCAAGAACCTAAAACCATTAGCAGAATTACACAAAAAGCTGCATATTATATACAAATTCCAAAATTTGAAACACAAAATTCTACCTTTGAAGATGGGTTAATGGGCTGAATTCTTGTGCAACGTGGCCTTGCATTTCCATTTGCTAAACAAGTTTCACAGTGTAAACCAGAGTCACAATTTCTATTTGCTACACATGTTTGCCCCTCCTGAATATATTAACAATTTTACATACTATCTTAATTCAAATTAAGAAAATAAGAAGAACCCATTTAAGGAAAGGAGAAAATACCTTGAGGGAAGTGGAGAAAGTGAAGAGAAAAGTTGCAGTGAAGAGAAAGACAAACAGTATGGGTCCCTGCAAGTGAAAAAGCTGAGTCAGTTTCCGCTAATCTGAAAGGAAGAAGAAGAAGAAAGGGAAACTAAAAAAGAGATAAGAGAGATGTGAGAAGGTAAGTAGTTGCCTGGAATTGCATTATGGTGTGTGTTTATGGCAAACCGTAACTGTTGGATTCTGGTGCTTTGTCTATTGTCGTTTGGTTATGGAGTTTTTGTTGGTGTAGATGTCATTTCAATCCAAACTGGATTAAAAAGATAGAAATCTTTATTTCTTGTTTGGAATGTGATAATTAAAATGAAACGAATGGAGGGAATGAGATTACGATTTATATACGTAGAACATTGGTTGGAAGCCGGAGATGGAGAATGAATATACAATTTTAAAGTAAAGGTGATGTTTGGTGATTTATTTTTTAAAAAGACTAGAAAGTCAATGTCATTTTTCAAATCCAGGCTTAAAATTAAGGCTGCTCGTTCTATTCGATCTGATTTATCCGATCCAACTATAATTAGATCAGATATATACAAATTTGATATGAGCCTACCCAAATTCGACTCGGTTAATTTTTCTCTTTAAAAAGTAAATTATTTTTATTTATTTTATATATATTAAATTAAATTTAAACTCGATTCGATCTAATAAGTGATCGCTGATAACTATCAAGTGAAGTAAGTGATCGCTGACGGTACATATTTTATACTATGTAAACTCCATATATATATATATATATATAAATTTTTTCTTTTTAACGAAATCTGCAATGTATTTTTTCTTTTTTAGAATAAAAACCCAACAAAGTACGTCAAATGCGTGCATAGCCGTAAAATTTCTAGCGGATGATGGGGAAATAACAAAAAAAAATTTAAAAATTTACCTCTATATTTTTAAAACCTTTTAATTTTATTTTTAAAATAGTCTATTTCTTAAAATAGTTTATTTTTTAAATTTTTCTTTCTTAATCTTTAAAAATTTATGCGCCTCTTAATTTTAATTTTCACTCCAAGAACTAAATTTATATTCTTTCTATTTATAATTTATAATATTATATATTACATTTGAAAAAGTACAATGTTTCTAAATATTTATCATATTTGTGGATTTAATAAATAATAAATTTTGTTCTTTTTTATCATTTGTATATGACCAATAATAATAATTGAATAGTTTAATTTTGACTGGTTATATTAATTTTCTATTCAAGTCTAATATATAGTAAGAATATATTATCTTAATTATTTTAATTTTATTAGTTAAAAATAAATATATTTTAATTTTAAATGTCTATATGAATTATACCATATAAGATACATATTACATATGATAAAAATATAATATATCTTACTTTTAATATATCTTTTACTTGATTGATTGTAATTAATTCCTACAAATACTTATTATACAAAGAATCTTTTTTTAAAAAAAAACTATAAAATCAATTATATAGTTATAGACTCTGGCAAAAACTAAAAAAAGTATATAATAAATTATAAATGATAATAGCTATCTATCTATAATATATAATATCTATAATACAAATTCAAAACATAATAAACCAAGCCAAGTTAATCATCATTTTAAGAAAATTTCATCACGAGATATCTTTTTTCAAGTAGTTTTCTTATTTGTTTATTTTTATTTTTTATTATTTTTTATTTTTAAATAACATTAATTTTAAAATTAATTTTTTATTGTTATTTCCTTAATTTATTTGAATATCAACGGAAGAATGAAAAAAAAAAAAGGATTTCTCAATATTTATGGTGCATTAGTAATGAGCCTATTCTTCATGGTTTTATAAATGGAAAATTCGTCGATATATATTACATCTTTTTTCATTTTTTCCAAACTAATACAACAATTTATTATTTTGACTGACAAAATAGGGAAACTATTTTTTTTTTTGAGAATAAAATAGGGAAGCTAATATTCATATTTTAGTAATATAAACAATCTATGATATTATATTATACACAAAAAAATTAAGATAATTAAATTTAAATTATTATAAGAAAATTGAACTGCTTGATAAGTAATTTTTTCCATGAAAATTTGATAGTTCAATTATAATAATATTTATAAATATATTCCCTCCTAAATAAGTTATTTAATTATTGAATTTTTTTTATTTTATTATTTTCATGGTTCTTAAAATCGAATTGAACTGATTGGTCAAACCGGTTTAATTGAAATCGAATTGTGATCCGGCTCGATTTAAATAGTCAAACCACTAGGTTGAAAACTATTGATAAATGGTGCGAATCGAGTAAGAATCGGAAAATCGATTCAAATAATTGCTATGGTTTACCCATTTTAATATGTTGGTGTCCAAAATTGATTTATTTAAAGATGTGCAAATAAGTAACTCGTTGCGTAGATATATAACTTTTTATTATTTATAAATATTAATGATAATATTAAATAAAAGAATCAAGTTGAAAATTTTAATGATATCATTGTTTTTCGAGTTAAATTGAATAATCATAAATAGATTATTCAAGTAATATAATAGTTTTTTCCAAGAAAATTTCTTATAACTACCATATAGCTTTGTCTATCTCGTTACATGAGGTATCCTGTTCTTGAAAGATTGAATCTGCCCCATCAGACTTGAGTTGCTAAGCAACAAAGACTTGTCGTACACAACATGAAAAAGAAGTTTGTCCATTCTATATTAAAGTAATTTTATACACAAACAACTTTTGCTTTTTAACAAAATATTATATATAATGTGATTAAGCCGGAATTGTATTAGGCGATTTCTGATAATAGGTCCGAACACGGATGATTTACAAAAATAGATGAAAAGAAAATTTCATATGAAGCCTTCTCAAATTCAAAAGATTGCAACTGATAACAACAGTTCCTTGTCTCCTAGTCCTTAACTCACTGCCAAAGAGTCCTTAGCTTCTGCTAATTTACATCCTTATAATAATTGCATGCCTTTATTGTTCATGCTTCTTTCATATTCACAAAGTTAATGATTATCTATTCTTATCTCTTTCATCTTATACAGGACAAGGAACAAAAAAAAAAAAAAAAGAGACCAATATGGTTTTTTTTTAAATGACTTACCTTTATAAAATATTTTCCAAACAATTATTACTGTAATTTGGTTATAATATTAAAAGTTAGTGAAAAAACATATCATAATTTATGATTTATAAAACTAAAAAGATATATATATATATTTAAAAGAAGGGACAAATACATTTTTTATCAAAAATATATAAAAAATATAGTGATACAATTTATATAAATATAGTATTTTTAAAAAAAAATTAAAGTGTTTCTTGAAAGTAAATAATTTAAAATAAAAAAAAGTGCATTGATTTAAAATAAAAAAAAGTGCATTACTACACCATTTAAAAAAAATTAAACGGAAATACTAATAAAACTACACGAATAACCCAATAAAACGTTAAAAACATTAATACACCAATAATACATGGAAACGTTTGTTATCAAACTTTATCATTTTTTAAAAACTAATATTTAATAATAATTACTTAAAGCTATTAATACATTAAATAATCAAACTAAATCAAATTAAAAATATTAATTCAAAATAAATTCAAACCAAAATAATACATTAAATAATCAAATCATACCAAATCAAAAACACTAACCGAAAAGAAATTTAAATCAAACCAATACATTAATACATTGAATAATTGTCACGACCCAAAACCGTGGGCCGGACCGGCACTATGACCTAGGTAAGCTTAAGGCACCCGAGACCCGTAGTAAGCCTAAACTATCACAATCCATCCCTATGTTCATTTGACTATCAGAATAGTAAGCCCATATTATGACATTTTTCATAAGACAATCAGAGTTAATAATTCTGACCCAGCATTGGTATTAAGTACTATTCGCAGCTCGGACCCATATTCATATAATAAAAATATGTTCTCATACAAATATTTATTTGTCATAATATGTTCAAACTGTTCCTATTATACAGTCTCCTAAATAGTCATTTACACTCCACAATTTATTTATAATCACATGATAATTCTATTACAACCCAATATTTATTTAAGTATCCTAACTGCGGATTAAAATAAAATATGCAGAGTATTCTAAATATTACTAGAGAGTTTATACTAACATG
>CANUEX010065866.1:0-40063 GCA_948099535.1 Jatropha multifida
GATTTGTGTCTTAACACCTTTTACACATAGTTTTCCTTAAGCAAATTGTATGCTACCCATGTATCATCTAGTTTCCACAATTATGAAGGTAAATAGCAAGTTCCAATCCTTAAAGTGCAATCTTAAAGTGAGTGGTTTTACACTTAAATGAGAAATCAAGGCTTAAGGATTTGACCAATTCTCATCCTTAAAAGAAACCAGGAATTTAATATTCAAGAGCAAATTTGAGCTGTTTTGAAAACAATTTTATGCATATTCATCAAAGTGTTCTGCCTCCCAATATGTGACATTAAATCAATAGGCAGAAAAATGCATGAAAGTAATAGCAAAGGTATGATGCTGAAATGACTTGTGAAAAGCTCTTTTGGGAGATCGTTTTGAATGAAAACAATAAAGATAATGCAGTTTAAGCATACTTCCCACACTTAGATTCAACATTGTCCTCAATGTGGACATTAATCCTGCTGTATGCTCAAGTTGAACAAAACTCAAAAAGATATCAAGGTGAGTGTCATTCAATTCATAAACAATAAACATATTCATGCATAACATAAAATAACAAAAAGGAAATAAAATAAGAACACTGATTAATAAAGAACTAAAGATAACAAAGGTTCAGATGCTAAATTGAAAAGATAACAATACAACCTAAGAAGTGAAAAGCACATAAAAGAAAAAGTACGAAAATATAATTGGAAATTAAAATAAAAAGTGCTGAAATCCTGAAATAAAACATATACACTCTCAAAGAGATGGTCAGTCATCTAAATTAGGCATGAGGCGGAGGATGGTGTTGGTTAGCTAATGAATACTGTCCTTGATGCGTTGTAGCTCTAAGACATGACATTGGAAAAATGAAGGCGGAAGGGACTTTAGTGGATCATTTGGCTGGTCGTCTGCATTGGCAGTAGGGTCAGCGGTAAGGCTCTGCATGGGAATGCCATTTTCAGGTACCATGAGTTGTTCTCCATGTCTGTTGATCAAGACTGAAACTCCATTGTGTTTCTTAAGTAAACCCATATAGATGAGAGTTTTGCGATTGATGTTATCGATCGAAGGTAATGGCTCAAAAGGTGGGTCATCAAGGGTGAAAAGGTTCAAACTAAGGGCAATGGCAGTTACAAGCTCGCCAAAAGCAATGACTCCCTTTTGTCTTAAGGTAATGTGAAACATGTGGTCAATAATCCAAGTGGTAGGGGAAATTTTCTAATTGCGGTGAAAAGTAGAGAGAAAGAATAACTCTTGAGTGGAGACATGTCCTTGACTTTTGCTTCGGGCAAAAACAGTGTTAGCAAGGAATCGATGTATGATTTGCAAAACAAAATTATCGATTTCATTGGATTTAGCTTGTTTATTTGCAAAACTATAGGCTCGATAAGAAAGTTCATTCCAAGCTAACTCAGGGTTAAAATCAGAAGGTATGGTTTTGAAATCATTTTCACAATCAGTGAAACCCAAATGATAGTTAAGAGTATCATAGGTAAGGGCAATCTCTATTCCTAACAATTGAAAAGCTATGGCTGGAAATTTTTGGATATTTGTTTTCCTAAGGGAACTTAGGAACTGAAGAGTAAGTTCTTTAAAATAGGGAAATTGGTCTGCCATAAAATTTTCCCATCCCATTATTTGAAATAGAGAATGCAAAGGGGAATCAAGGGATAAGGAGGAGAAGGCGTTAAGGTCTAGGTACTTGGTCGACGTGAAGCTCCTGTGTTTGAGCTTCTCGTACAGACGCTGCCGACGACGTTGACATCATTCCAGGCGAGCGGCTCGCCGTTCTTCCCTAGTGACAGTGCATTTTCATTTTTTTGAGGGGGAAGGTTCAGTTATGTGTGGAGGAGATGGTGGGGGTGATGGAGCTTGTTCAGGTGAAGGTGATGGTTGTGGTGAGGGTTGGAAAGAAGGGGATGGTTAGGAGAAGGTTAGCATGGAGGATATGGTGGTCCATGGGATCGGGTTTGGCGGACAGTGAGCTGATCGACGGGAACACTAGGGAGCTTTACTCTGGCCATGGCGTGGTGGTAGTGGCTGGAAGAGGGTGTTTGAAACGTGGAGAGGAAAGGTGAAATGATGTGAAAGGGGTGGTTTGTGTAAGGTTTCTGGGTTAGTGGAAAATGGCGGTTATGGAGTAATTTGGGGGAAATTTGAATTAATTTTGGGTTTATGGTGGTTGGGGTTTAATTGAAGGGTGTTAGGGTTTAGAGAAAGGGTTTTTAGTTTCGACGGTTTTGAATTTGGTTTTATAATTTTATGAGAAAAGAAAAAGGGTTTGGGTTAAAAGGTGTGGTGGGCTTTTAATAAAAGAAAAATGGACTGGTATGGGTTAGTTTGGTAGAGGCCCATGATTGCAAATTAACGAATGGGCTCAAAATCCACATTTTAAATGGAAAGAATTAGTGCTAGTCAAAACAATCGTTGAGAATGTCATTTGTTGATCGTTTCAAACTGATGATCCAGAACAGGTCCAGTTTGAGAAAAAAAAACAAATTATGAAGCCATTTTCACCATTTTGTTCATGAGTTTTCAGAGAGATAGATGAGAAAATAAATCACAAAAATTATAAGAAAATAAACATACTCATTTTATTTCATTATATTCTCAACAACCTAGAAAATATATACACAAAATGATTTTCTAGCAAAATATGGTCTAGCAAATATGTACATAGACCATGGCCTAGGTTTTATCTAAGCAAAAGGTAACTAAGAGTGTGAAGGGCAGAGATATTTAGTCAAGGATGGGTAGGGACTCTAGGGCTTAACCCTTGGGAATCTATGAGTTGGTGCATGAGGACCAATAGGCGATCAACCTTAGCTTCGATGTCTTCCAAACGGATAACAGTGGCATCGTTGGAGCTGGTTGAAGGGTGAACACCTTCATGGACAATAGGAACAGTCTGTTCAATCTCCATTGGAAGGTCCTCTTCAGGGTCCTCTTCTTCCTCTAAAGGTTTGGGTGGTTTACTGAATGTGCCATGCATGACCATCTCATCTTTTGATTCTTCTTCTTCAGTAGCTTCGTCGCTCTCTTTTTCATCTTTTGATGTTTCAACAACCATATCACTCATTTCCTCACCTACACATGCTATGGGATCTCCTTTTAAGTCACCATTCTTAGCTAAAAAGTAAAAATATCCCTCATGTTTAGCGACTACTCTCATGTTAATAAGTGAGCTCATGGTGAATTTCTCTTTTTCAATATTTCCAAGAGGGAATTCTGCTTATCCATCATCAAATACATTGAAACCCATGGCTATTCGGGTAACAATACCTCCAATTACTAAGGTGGAATGAGAGGCTTGGTGAAGTTTAACAAGGTGTCTACACAAAAACAATGCTACACCTACTTTAAGTCCACTATACGTTGATGCCGTCCTAATAGAGTTTTGGACAAAAAGCGGTGAAGGATCTTAAGAGGCTTGCTTCTCAAAGCATTAGTTGTGTAGGAGGTCCTGAAGGGTGAATTTTGTCCTGACAACAAAAACCAACATCTTTCTCATTATATCCTATAGTTGGCTCTCTAAGACCATCAATGGGGGTTCCTAAGAGGCGGTTTATTGACTGAATGGTGGTGAGATATTGAGTGAAATTTATTTCAAAGCCAATCTGGCCAAAGGCATCAGGGTGCTCATGGTCATATTCAAATTTGAAAGTGAAAATGAATTACAATGTTAACCTTCTATGAGTTCTACACCTAATTGAAAACAAAGTTCTCCATCCCATTTTCTCTAGGATATCCAAGAATCATCTTTAATCCTAAGTCTTTCTAGGAGTGTTTCAGTAAAATACCTAGTTGGTAGGACGGGTCTCCTTGGGCGAGCAAGAGGAAATTCTCTTGTTGGAAGTAGACTTGGATTTTGCAGCTGGAATGGCTGGTCCAGCAATTGGAGGTGCTTGTTGGGGATGACTTGCGTCGGTGCTTATAGACAAGCTTTGGAGAGGAGGCTTTACGTGGTGGCATCGTGACCAAGAGTGACGGAAATTTATTGGGATTACTTAAAAAAGAGAAGGGAAAGAGTAGTGTTGTTGGGTTCTAAGGTTCTTCAAAATATTTGAAAATGGAGAAGAAGAGTAATGTGCATGGCTTTTGAATAGGATGATTTTGCAAATAAAGTTTGTATAAATACCATGCAAAAAGAATTTTGAGAGATGAGTGGAGTGTTTAATGCAAGGTTGCATGCTAAAATTGGTGTCCATTAATTTGAAAACAAAAATTGACACCTTGCACTTAAGTGAATAAAAAATGCACACCTGGATAATAGCTTTGTACAACTATTGCAGGTTGTGGCGAGATGTCCTCCAAGATGATCTGCTGGACGATCTTTTCGTTTATGCAGTGCCCTTTCTCATGCAACCAATTCTCTCATGTGTGACAAGTTTCTTCCACCTCATTCAAATTCATTTAATGCCCTACGACATCAGCTTTAATCCTTGTCCACAAAATTCAAATCATGTCACCATTATGCACACTATAAAATAAAGAAAATAATATAAAAAGAAATCAACTCCTAACTAATTGCTAGAAAGAAAAAGAAAAGAAAAAGGAAAAATAACATAAAATAAACTAAAAAGAATTCATAATATAATACTATTGTTTCTATATAGACATTGTAAAGTAAAATTTGTGGAAATAAAATAATAAATAAACGATAGCTACGTAAATATATATATGTATAATTTTTTTTATGTATATATATTACATGTATATATATATAATTATTATTATTATTATTTTATATTTTTTTATAATTGGGTTGCCTCCCAATCAGTTCTTATTTTCTGTCGTTAGCTTGACCTCTCCTTTGGTGATTGTTGGAGCAGATCAGTTAAGGAGGAATTTTTCTCCTTGTAGTTCTTTTAGAATATAGTAGGGCTTTAACCTTTGCCCATTGACCTTAAAATTTTTAATGTCCTCGCTCCATACTTCAACGGCTCCGTGAGGGAATACTTGTACTACTCGAAAAGGACCGGACCATCGGGATTTCAATTTGCCTGGAAAAAGTCGTAAACGCGAGTTAAACAACAACACATGGTCTCCTTTTTTAAAAACTTTTCCCCGTCTGTGCTTGTCGTGCCAGGCTTTCGTCCTTTCTTTATAGATTTTTGCATTTTCGTACGAGTCCCGTCTCAATTCTTCCATCTCATTTAACTATAGCAATCTTTTTCTTCCCGCTGCCTTCATGTCAAAATTCAAAGCTTTTATTGCCTAGTAGGCCTTATGCTCTAGCTTGAAAGGTAAATGACATGGCTTCCCAAAAATAAGTCTAAAGGGAGATGTTCCAATCGGAGTTTTATAGGCTGTCCTGTAAGCCCAAAGAGCATCATCTAGCTTTAAAGCCTAATCTTTCCTTGCAACATTTACTGTCTTCTGCAAGATGCTCTTAATTTCTCGATTTGATATCTCCACTTGTCCACTAGTCTGTGGATGGTAAGGCGTTGCTACTTTATGCTTGCCCCTATATTTCTTCAAAAGTGTTTCAAATGACTAATTACAGAAATGGGTTCTTCCATCACTGATGAGAACTCTCGGCGCTCCATATCTGGTGAGTATAAATTTCTTCAAGAATTTTACTACCACCTTCGCATCATTAGTTGGTGCTGCAATTGCTTCTACCCATTTGGAAACATAGTCGACTGCAAACTAAATGTACTGGTTCGAGTGAGATATCAGGAAGGGTCCCATGAAATCTATGCCCCATACATCAAATATTTTGACTTCCAAAAACCCGTGTAGCGGCATTTCGTCTCTTCTGGACACGTTTCCCATCCTCTGGCATCTATCACAAGAAACTACAAAATTCTTTGCATCTTTGAAGAGCAATGGCCAGAAAAATCCTACTTGTAGTACTTTAGCAGTTGTCTTAGACGTTCCAAAGTGTCCTCCATATGGCGAAGAATGACAGTGAAATAATGTTGCTTGCACTTCCTCTTCTGGTATACACCTTCTTATTATTCCATCTCTGCATCTCTTGTACAATAAGGGTTCTTCCCAAAAATAATTTCTTACCTCGGCAAAGAACTTCTTCTGGTTGTAGCTTAGATCGGGCGAAATAATCCAGCACATAAGGTAATTAACAAAATTAGCAAATCAAGGTACCTTGTTATTGTGCACGGGGAAAATTTGTTCTCTAGGAAATGAGTCGTTGATTGGAAAATTCACGTCATCACCAACGTCATATTCTCGCTTGAATCTAGATAGATGATCAGCTACCACATTCTCTACTCCTTTCTTGTCCTTGATCTCATAGTCAAATTGCTGTAGGAGTAGTACCCATCGGATCAATCTCGACTTTGCATCCTTCTTTGCTATTAGGCATCTAATAGCTGCATGATCTGTGTAAATGGTCACTTTTGATCCAAACAGATAATCTCTGAATTTGTCCAATGCCCATACTATAGCTAGAAACTCCTTTTCTATGGTGGTATAATTCATTTATGCTCCATCAAGAGTTCTACTGGCATAGTAAATAGCATATGGCTTCTTATCTTTTCTTTGTCCTAATACAGCTCCTATTGCATAATCGCTTGCATCACACATAATCTCGAAAGGAAGATTCCAATCTGGTGGTTGAATAATCGGAGCTAATATCAAAGATTCTTTCAACCTGCGAAAAGATTCTAAACAATTCTTGTCAAAAATGAATGGAATATCTTTAGCTAAAAGATTGCACAAGGGTTTAGAAATTTTGGAAAAATCTTTTATGAATCATCGGTAAAATCTCGCGTGACCCAGAAAACTTTGAATCTCCTTTACTGAAGATGGTGGCGACATTTTCTCGATGATTTCCACCTTTGCTTTATCAACCTCAATTCCTTTCTCAAAGACAATGTGTCCAAGAACTACTCCTCCTTGTACCATAAAGTGATACTTTTCCCAATTCAGGACAAAATTTACCTCTTCACAACGTTTTAAAACTTCTGACAGATTAGTCAAACAATTATCGAAAGAAGTTCCATATATAGAAAAATTGTCCCTAAATACCTCCATGATCTCTTCGACAAAATCAGAAAAGATAGCGGTCATGCATCTTTGAAATGTATTAGGTGCATTACAGAGTCCAAAGGGCATTCGTCTAAAAGCAAAAGTGTCATATGGACAAGTAAATATGGTCTTTTCCTGGTCTAATGGATGAATGTAAATTTGATAGAAACCAGAAAAACCATCAAGATAACAAAGTAACTAACTAATCTTTCTAAGATTTGATCAATGTATGGCAATGGGAAATGGTCTTTACGAGTGGCGCTATTCAATTTCCTATAGTCAATGCACATACGCCATCCCGTAACTATCCTAGTTGCTAGAGTTTCATCATTCTCAATTTTAACTGCAGTAATACCACCCTTCTTAGGTACTACATGGATTGGACTAACTCATGGAGTATCTGAGATATGATATATTATGCCTACGTCTAGCAACTTGGTTATTTCTTTCTTGACTACTTCTTTCATATTAGGATTCAATTTTTGTTGAGGTTCAATTGAAGGTTTAAATCCCTCCTCCATTAGTATCCTATGTGTGCAAATGGAAGGGTTTATGACTTTCAAGTCATGTATATTTTATCCCAATATCTTCTTGTGTTTTCTAAGCAGGTTCAACAAAATATCCTCCTGATTATCATCTAATGCAGAATTTATAATAACAAGAAATTTAGAGTTTTGGCCAAGAAATGTGTACCTTAATCCAGGAGGTAAGGGTTTGAGTTCTATTTGTGCTACTTCCTCCTTTCATCAGACTGGTTTGGATCAAGCTGCTTTTTGTCTTTACTCTAGAAACTTCTCTGTATAGAGCCTTGTATCTTCTCTTCCACTTCTTACATCTTCTTGATGTCCTTTAGATAACAATCAAGTGGGTCAGTGTGTGTTTCTCTAAATAACTCCGTCACCACTTCGTTTATCACATCGACTCGCATGCATTCAAAAATTTTGGCTGGTTGTTTCATCATTTCAAACAGATTAAAAACAATTTCTTCATCACTAACTTTCAATGTAATCTTTCCTTCTTTCACATCAATCAATGCTCTGGTTGTAGCTAATAAGGGTCGACCCAGGATGATTGGAATGTGTACATCTCCATCCATCTCCAGCACAATAAAGTCTATTGGAATATAGAACTTTCCAACTTTAATCGGCACATCTTCGACTACTCCAACCACATATTTGACTGATCGATCGACGAGTTGCAAAATCACTTTGGTGGGCTTCAGTTCTCCAATATTTAACTTCTCGAAAATAGACAAAGGCATAAGGCTCACACTTGCCCTAAGATCACATAGAGCCTTGTTAATCTTCATTGCTCCTACTTCACATGGTATGGAAAAACTACTGGGATCTTTCAACTTGGGTGGTAGTTTATTCAGAATTACAGCACTACAATCTTCAGTGAGTGCTACTGTTTCGCATTCTCCCAATTTCCTCTTCTTCATTAATATTTCCTTTAAGAACTTGGCACATGATGGCATTTGAGTGATAACATCCATGAAAGGGATATTCACATACAACTGCTTAAGCATTTCTAGAAATTTATCAAATTTCTTATCTAAGTTCGCTTGCCTTAGTCTTTAGGGAAATGGGATTGGAGGTTCAAAAGCTTTCATCCTCCTCTGAATGTCTTCTTCTCTTAGTCTCTTTAGTTCTTCTTCTTTCTTTTCCTCTTCCTCTGTAGGTTCAGATTCTACTTCCAAGTTCATTGGTTCTTTCTCGGCTGGTCATTCTTCTTGTTGTTTCAATTATTATAAACAAATTAGCACAAATAAAATTCACAAAGGAAATAAAAGCCATAGATTACAAACTCGGGGATTTTTGATTGGTTGCCCAAGTTTTCCACGTCCAAGCTCTTGCTATTGACTCTTTTCCTTTCTTTGTATTTGAAAATAATGCTAACTAACCTACTGACTCTCTCTATTATTTCTTTGCTGAAGTTGTGATTGGCCACTTATCCCTCTCTCTTCTTCCTTGCAGCAGCAAGTGCCAAAGAGGAGTTCAAAATGTCCAACCTGTTTGAAGTCTTTCTTTCTCCCTTTTATAGACTTTTTTTGCTTGATTCTCATTGGTCCACATAAGCCAAGCCACTTGCTCAACTTGCATCTGCAAAAGGTTGTCTCCACCGCTCTTCAAAACGCTGCAGTTTCATTCCAAATGACCAAGGAGGAGATCTTTTTGATGCTTCCTATACTTGGCCCAGGTTTCTCCACGCAACTGCTTTCTTGTCTTTGGCTGATAGGTGGAAATGTTGATCGGCTCCCATTAGTCCACGTCTCCTTATGTCAACTTGCACCAATTGACCTGCCAAGCTGCTCTCCACCATGTAAAAGGTAATATAAAATGCTGAAGGAGGCAACTCACAAGGCTAGATTCAATGCTTCTGTCAAAACTGTGACATTTCAATCCAAACGATCTAGTAAGAGGTCATTTTGCAGCTCACTTCGCGCCTGGTTCTCAGCTGTCCACGTTGATCAACTTTTCACCATTCCTTTTTTGAATTTATGAATATTGGACAAGAATTTTTTAGTCTTTTCAAGGACATGGCTTGGGCTTAAAGCCTCGTTTGTCATTGTTTGATGCTAAATGGGTCGTATGTGATCCAATTTTGCTCAAAATAGTAAATATTAGTGTAATCTATATGATTATTCAAGAAAGAGAGAAAATCATGCAAAATGGATTTTTATTTTTATTTTAATATTCAAAATGAAGCTAAATTTAATTAAAATAAATAGTAAATATATGCATATTTTATTATTATCACACACCATGCAGTCTTACAATCTCATCAAGATACAGTTGTGCATACTGCTCCAAGGTAAAATCAATCCTCACAGGAAGGAAGTGGGTTGATTTAGTCAATCGGTCAATTACAACCCAAATAGCATATTTCTTCCTTGGAGTCATCGGTAATCTAATCACAAAGTCCATAGCTATTCTATCCCATTTCCACTCAGGTATAGATAGGATGCATAAAACCAGACAGAACCTGGTGCTCTGCCTTAACTTGTTGACATGTTAGGCATATAGATACAAACTCTGTGATTTCTCTCTTCATCGCTGGCCACCAAAAATGAATTTTCAGGTCCTGATTCATTTTATTACTACCAGGATGCATGGCATATGGACTATTATGAGCTTCTTCCATGATGTTCTTCCTCAACTCTGGAATCTTTGGTGCACAAATTTGATTCCCAAAATATAAACAACCATCTTCTCTAATTATGATGCCCTTCTTCTTTCCATCCTGAACCAAACCTTTCCATAAGGACATTTTCTCATCACACAGTTGGGCTTCTTGAATCTGTTGAATAAAGGTAGGCCTGCTTCTCATTTCGGCCTCAACAACCCCATCACTAGTTATCGACAAATGTCGCTCGTAGAGCTACCAAAGATTTCCTACTAAGTGCATATGCAACTACATTTGCCTTGCTAGAATGGTAATCAATAGTGAAATCATAGTCCTTCAATAACTCAACCCATCTCCACTGTCGTAAATTAAGCTCCCTTTGAGTGAGCAAATATTTAAGGCTCTTATGATCAGTAAAGAGTCTACATTTCTCCCCATATAAATAATGCCTCTAGATTTTTAATATGAAAATAATGGTTGCTAACTCTAGGTCGTGAGTAGGATAGTTCTTTTCATGTGGCTTCAACTGCCTTGATGCATAAGCAACTACTTGTCCTTCCTACATGAGTACATAGCTAAGTCTGTTAAGGAAACCATCACTATAAACATAATATACCTTGCCCGACTCAGGCTGAATTAACATCGGTGCTTTTGTCAACATCTTCTTTAACTGATTGAAACTGGCTTGACATTTCTCTGTCCATTCAAACTTGACATCTTTACGAAGTAACCTTGTCATAGGGGCAGGAATGAGTGAAAACCCCTTAATGAAGAGCCTATAGTACCCCGCTAAGCCTAAAAGCTTTTGATTTTTGTAACATTTTTAGGCAGCTGCCAGTCAATCATTGCTTCAATCTTCGTAGGATCAACCTTGATAACCTCAACTGATATAACATACCCTAGAAAAGCTATCTCCGTTAACCAAAAATCACATTTGCTGAATTTAGCATATAGCTGTTTTCCATTAGAGTTTGCAGTACTGCCCTCAAATGAACATCATGAGCAGTTATAGTCCGAGAATACACCAAAATGTCATCAATGAACACCACCACAAACTGGTCAAGATATGGGCGGAGAACCCTGTTCATTAAATCCATGAATACAGCTGGGGCATTAGTCAACCCGAATGGCATCACTAAGAATTCATAATGCCCATACCGAGTTCAAAAGGTAGTTTTAGGCACATCTGACCCCTTAACCCTCAATTGATGATATCCAGATCTCAAGTCAATCTTTGAAAAGACACAAGCCCCTCTTAGCTGGTTAAACAAGTCGTCAATCCGTGGCAATGGATATTTATTCTTGATTGTCACCTTATTCAGCTGTCTGTAGTCGATACAAAGCCGCATAGTTCGATCCTTCTTCTTAATAAATAGTACTGGGGCACCCCATGGGGAGACACTAGGGCGAATAAAGCTTTTGTCCAACAACTCCTGAATCTGCACTTTCAGCTCCTTCAATTCTGCAGGTGTCATACGATAGGGAGCAATAGATATTGGGGCGGTACTTGGAATCACCTAAATATTGAATTCCACTTCTCTATCTAGAGCTAGCCCTAGTAAATCCTCAAGAAACACATCAGCAAAATCCCGAACAGTCGGTACATCCAGCACACTATAAGGTTCCTTTTTAAGCTCGAGCACAGAGGTTAGGAAAGACTGACACCCTTGCTGTATCATCTTATTGGCAGTAATAGCTAAGATGACATTGCAGAGAAAATCTGGCCTCTCTCCAATAAATACAATTTCCTCTCCTGAAGGTGTTTGAAGGGTAATCCTCTTATGTCTACAATCTACCATCACCCCATGTATGGATAACCAATCCATTCCCAAGATGACATTAAATTCCCGGAATGGTAATTCAATCAAATCCCCCAAGAAAATGTGACCATGAACAAAAATTGGATAGTCTCTATATACACGGTTCACAATAACACTATGCCCTAAGGGATTTGTAACCTCTATTTTCTGATCTAAAGTATCAACATGCAAACCACCCAAATCCCTCAAATGCATAGATAAATAGGAATGGGTAGATCCCGGATCTATCAACACATGTACAGAGGTATTAAGAATAAAGAACGTACCCACTATCACATCCGGTGCATCCTGCTCCTCCCTGCCTCTAATGGCATATACTCT
This sequence comes from Jatropha multifida, assembly GCA_948099535.1. Classification (NCBI taxonomy): domain Eukaryota; kingdom Viridiplantae; phylum Streptophyta; class Magnoliopsida; order Malpighiales; family Euphorbiaceae; genus Jatropha; species Jatropha multifida. The sequence goes on from CANUEX010065866.1 coordinate 12,249, forward strand.
GGATAGAGCTCTAGACTCTAGTCTATCCACTATTTCTGAAGCTCCTCTCTAACCACCGGTACTAGCTACACCTCTACCCTTGCTCCGGGGAACTATATGAGTAAATCTAGCAGATTGCTGATCAATCCCAACTGCAGTCTTCGGGCAGTCCCGTATTATGTGCTCTATGGACCCACACCTCAAACAAGCTCTTGTGGTCCTCTAGAAAATGCCTGGATGTTTCTTGACACATGAAACACAAGCTGGTAAGTCACTTCTGCCACTGCCACCTGCACTAGCCACTGAGGTAGCCTGGGGAATTGGTCTAGATGGCCGACTCTATCCCTGTCTCTATCCCTGCCTGCGCCCAGATGATGGGGGTCCTCTATGCCTCTTATTAAAGGTCTGAGCTATAAAAGTCTGTCTGGTCGATGCACTGTGAATGCTCTTCTACTGATTCCTCTGCCTACGACTCTCTTGTTTATTTCTGATCTCCTCTAGCTCTAAGGCATCAGACACCAATGCTGATAGCTGAGCGTGATGATGGGGAAGGAGACCAAACTTCAACTCATCGTGAAGTCCTTTCCTGAACTGTTTACATCTGTCCTCTTCATTAGGTATGAGCTCAGAAGCATACTTGCTCAATCTTATGAACTCTCTCTTGTACTCTGAGACTGCCATGCTTCCCTGTTTTAGCTCTAGGAACTCTGCCTTTCTCTGTTCAGCAAACAGTGTACCCACATACTTCTTCTTGAACTCTACCAGAAAAAAGTTCCAAGTTCTCTATTTAGCCTGGACTGTCTTCGAAGTGGTAGACCACCAGTGGTAAGCTGCCTCCTTCAGTAGAGAAGTAGCATAGATCAAATTATCAGCAGGGGAACACTGCAATTGCTCTAACACTCTCTCTGTGTTTTCTAGCCAAAACTCAGTAGCACTAGCATCATCCTCGTTCATGCCTTTGAAATCCTCTACTTCATACTTACGCAGTTTATTGATAGGGGATCGAGGAACAGTTGCCGGAACTATTGGGGCCTAACTTGCCACTTGCCTAAGAACATCTGCAAGCTGTTGCAGAAACACACCCTGCCCCTGAGCCGCTGGACCATTAGCAGCAGGTCCTGCAACTGACACATGCTCACCTACAGAATTCCCAGCCTCAGCACCATTAGGAGGAACATGACTATTAACCTCCTCATCAGTGGCGTGCTGAGAAGCTGGAGACATCATATCAATCATACAAATCACAAGATCTGTATCAGAGTAAGGTTCCATTCCAGACTAGAATAATGGCATGTGATAATAGTTGTAATAAGCTCACTTTCAAATCTCAAACCCAATCCCCAAAATGAGTTAAACAAAATAAGTTAAATAAAATAGTCAAACCAAGTAAATTAAACCAGAACCGACTAAACCAGCTGCTCTAATACCACTAAATGTCACACCCCATCTCCGACCCCGCAAGGCCAGACAAGAGGTGTCACATTTTGTGCTAAAGGCATGTACAGGCTTGCTTGTTAGTGCAGATCTAGTATGAAGTAAATAATAGTGATCCAAATAATTTATTGATTAAATTAAAGCACGCAGCGAAGTTTTGTAAACCATAACTTACGTTAAACAGTCAAATTATAAAAGTCAAGAAAGTTTAAAGCTTTTAAAGCAATAGTGGTAACTCATCAAACAGTTCTAAAATAGTTTGGGCAATTCTTAGAGAAAACAACAAGAATGTCCTTTGGAATTACCATTTAAGAAACATTTAACATTTCAATAAAACATTCCAAAGGAGCAACGAATTTTTCAAAATCCAACATATGTAAATCCAAAAATGTCAAAAATTCAATCTCAAAATTAGAGACCAAGTCTATGTGGAACAAAACCAAATCCTTACAAAGTTCAAGAAATAAAATCAAATGTACTGAAATAAATAAGTTTTAAGCCCCACATAGCAACCCAATGCTCTCTTTATTCTGAATCTAACACATGCCATGAGTCTATAGTTTAGACTCACACTCTAGTTTAGAGGTAGAAGATCTTCTCTCTGGACATAGATACTCGAGATCCACAGCTAACAAACTTCAACCTACGTGAGTTAAAAACATCGCGTTGAGTATAAAACTTAGTGGTACTCAACAATATGTATATGCATTCACATAGCAAACAGGTATGGTTCATTGAAACCATACACAATATCAATCTATATATATATATATATATATAACATTTATTACAATAGTCCACAAAGGCAACTTATTTCTCAACTGATCATGCAATATCATTTATAGTCAAAACATACATGGCATAAGAGCATATCACATAATGTAAATATCTATACCCTGTCCTAAGTATACATGTTGCATGCTATAACAGTATCTCACAATACGAGTGGATATGTTCACATTTTCACTCCATGTTTCTAGACCAAAAACACATAATAAACTCATATACTAGTTTACTTGCATTATATAAAATCACTTCAATCAATATATATATAAGAGCAAACTCATATAGGTGTTTATTCATGTAGCAAGCAGTTAGGTAATCTCAAGGGTTCTATTCGAAACTTAATATAAGGTATAAACACAATCCAGTATTAATGATCATATTTCAAGTGTACACTTCATTAAGACATAAACTACATCAAAATGAATTCAAAATATATTCCGTGTTAAATAAATTTCAAAGCATAGCTATCATTTAGGATATCATCAGAATATGTACCCAAAACAAATGGATGATAGTCTCAACTCTAAATCCGAACATTATTTAGTGTTGTTGACAAATCATAATGTTGTCAATCTCATTACCAGATCAAAATATCGTGGGAACATATACATAAATACAAAAATATTTCAGAACATATACTATTACAGTATAATATCAGTCACATTCTTTAATCTTTTTATTTATGGGCCTTATTAGTAACATAGAAGAAACATAAGCAGAATAGGTATCAAATTCAGAATCAGAATGGAATAATATCCAATAGAACAGATTTAGGCAACAGCCTACATAACGGTAGCATAAGCCTACAAAACATTGGTGCACGTTCGCAACCTGAGTGGGACACCCTGTGTCTAGCATATGATCATAACTCAAATCCAGTAATCAGTAGCATGCTCAGTATATCAGTATTAGTATATCCACATTCATACAACTATTCAACCAAGTACATAATAAGGGCCCAGACGTTTAGTTATAGTTCTTTACATTGTATCCGAGTCCAATCATAGATAGAATCTCAAAAGTTCAACTATAGCATCACAAGCACTTACAGACATACCTGATTGCAACCTGCTCATTAATCATAGAAGCTTAGAAGCTTCATGTAAATCCAAAACATCCATACTCATACAATTTTACAAGTATTAATAATCCCACATTCACACCATATATTGCTCAAGTAGTTCAATCAAGATCGCAACAACACACAAACATCTTAGTCTAATGTTATCCATGATGTCAAGTAAATAAGTGTGCCAGGTGCATAGCATTAAGCTTTCCAAAGCATAATAAGCATAATACCGAATTGGTAATAAAATGTCATAAGCACACGCTCAATTCATAGTAGTTCATGGGTCAAGCAAGTCAACATCACAATAACAAAATCATAGGATAACATCATGCATCGAATATAGCCCATGCACTCCATAAAAATCAAGTCATACACACGTGGGAACATGGTTCAATGATCCCAAAACACTAGGGTACAAGCTTCCTTCCTAAGCTGATCATACATCTATCTCAAACTAGTATATAGTCACACGTTGGTTCATTCAATTGTAAATTCATACCTCATTTAGGCTTAAATCCCCAATTAAGCTTCATCACTCAATTACAGTCCCTAATCATCCCAATTTCACTTAATACATATATATTTATCTAACTAGTCACCATATAATAAGGTATTTTAGCTTATAACATATGGAAGACCAATAATCCCACCTTAGCTAAGTTCATTCCAACATGCAATCATGGTACATACCTTGTTTATTTCTCTTTAATGTTTCTATGAGATTTTAGAAAGAAAACCACATAAAAAATACATTAGGTATGTATTTAGAGTGTTTAGGCATCATTAGAAGGTAAAAAATGCATGGTAGCATAGTGAGGGACAAAAGAGTCCACAATCAGGCCGTGTTCTTTGCGATGGCTATGTTAAACAACACAGCCGTGTAACCAGCGCCGTGGCCATGTCAGCAAGCCACTCTCACAAGTCAAAAGACTACACGGCCTGGGCATGTCAGGAAACACGGTCGTATAATCAGTGTTTTCTAGTTACGAGATTTCACTCTTTTAAAGCCTCTAAACATGCAAAATCATCCTCATAAGAATCAAATATTAACAAATAAACTTCATTTAAGCATGCCAAATAAGAGTAAAAGAGCTCAAAGAACGCAAATGCGATATTTATAACACTAACTTCAATCAATACAACCAAATTCATTAAAATCTCCCAAAGTATACTCAAGTTCACAAAAACACAAACATCACTCAAAGAAATCAAATAGGCATATACTTGTAGAGCTCTAACCTCAAACCTCACAACATCAAATCAAACTTCCTGCAATTATGCCTTCTCTTTGCCCTTATCAACCTTAGAAGGTTCACCCTTCTCTATGGGTATGAAAAGCAAAACAAAACACAGACATCAATCATTAGGGATTTGAAATCTCTTGACAATAATGACTCCAATAACACAATCAAATTAAAGAACAACATATGGATTGCAAAATAGAAACTTACCTTGATTACGGAATGCCTTTTTGTGATCACAGCCTAATTGCACCTCACTCTTCTAACTTCAATCACTATTCTAATGTTGCTAACTCTCAATTTCATATGATTGTAGATTCCAATGGTTAAATCATAGGAATAGGAGGAAATCTGTCTTTCTCCCTTTTTTTTGTCTCATGTGCGTGTGTGTGTGAAGAGGGCGGCACTCTCTTTCTAAAAGAGGGTGTCGACCACTCTTTTAAATTTTAGGTTAAAACATATTTTTTTTATTTTATTTTTTTTCCTTTCCTTTTTTAAAAAAACACAAAATGACCCTTAATTAAATAAGTTCATTTATTTAAAACCCATTTATGAAATACCATTGATACAATTAAAACTATACTTTAATAAATAATCCTTAAATAATAAATGAGTAACAATTATAATCAATAAATCCTATTTGGAAATCATATCCCAATAATTAAATCAAATACCAAATTAATTATTTTATTACCCAAATCAAATCAATTTAGGAAAAATATTTCGAAATCAATTTAACACCATGCTATCCCTCATTTCCAAATATCAAGGTGCAACTAGAACCGTATTACATTAAATTCCATAACCAGGCTTCTTAAGGCACAACTTCCCAATTTGCAATCCAAACACCATTAAATGCACGAATAATCAAACAAATAACATATAACGCATGAATCTCTATCTAAACAAAATAATTATGAAAATAACATATCTGAATTGAAATTCATACCATTACCCCAATTTAGTACCAATTAGCAATCCAGTAGTCATTATTCATAATTATAGAAATCAGGGCGTTACAGTAATTCATACCAATACCCCAATTTGGTACCAATTAGATATCCAGTAGTCATTATTCATAATTCCAGTTATCAGGGCATTACATTAGTCTTTTGGTTAGAGGGCAATACCATGGTTCTTGAAAGAAATGGTAGGATTATGATTCCCCCTCTTTGGTAAAGTAACCATTAAGGATTTTGAAGTATGGGGGAATCTGAATGTCCCTTGGTTTACCTCTCATTACCACCTTCTGCTTGGCGTCTTCTACTTTCTCTCGGTCTTCATTCGTTGACTTAAATCCAAGACTGAAAGGGGGTTCTACAATTGGATATTCAGTGAAGGAGGCCATATCTTGCTGGTTGCAGCCTAGTCCCATTCTTGGCTCTACCTTGATAAACTGAATTGAATTAAAGGAGAACCTAAAGAATGGTTAGACTGCTGGCTCAGGCTGAATTTCTAACAATGGGGTCAAAGAGGGACTTTTTGATTTTCCTACCAAGTTTGCTTTGATTGTCACCACTGCATTTCCATGGGGGAATTTCATCTTTTGATACAAAGAGGAGGTTATTGCCTTAGTCTTATGAATCCACGACCTTCCTAAAAGTAGGTTGAAGCAAGCTGGGACATTCACCACCTGGAAGGGGATGGTCATTACTACGGGCCCAATTGTGACCTCTAGCTTAGCCACGCCCAATACTTCCCATGTTGTGTTGTCATATGCCCTCACAATCTGATCAGAAGGCGCAAATTCTTCAGCAATTAGCCCTAGACAGTTGGCTACTTTTAGAGGACAGACATTCAGCACTGACCCGTTGTCTATTGAAACCATAGGCACTATGTTATCCTTGGCTTAGACTGTGAAATAGAGACCATGGTTGTGGTCTCCTCTAGCAGGGATCTCATGGTTTGAGAAGTAGTGAGCCATTGCTAGAGGATTTCTGGTGATGGAAGCCACCAAAGCTTCTGGAGTGATATCAGCAATTGTCTGACACTGATTCATCACCTTAACCAGAGCTTGGCGGTGCACGAAGGAAGATTATATCAACACCCATATAAAACTGATAACTTTGTTTTTCTTCAGCTATTCCAAATCCAAATTCTCAAGCTGAGGTATGGAGCTTGAACTGTGCATGTCCATGGCCAAGGTGGCTGGATTGGGTAATGCTTCGGGAGGAGAAGATAGGTATTGTCTCCCACTCCAGGTAATGGCATTGATGTCCTCAAGCACGTCATTCAAGTCTATGATGCAGCATGATTTGTTCATGATTGGGTAGATTGGGGAGGCCAAGTCAAAGTTTGGCTCTTGGTGAATCATGTGAATGTTGTTTTGATGTTGGGGGAGTGGGTTAGTGTTTATGTTCGATCTGGGTCAAACAAGGAGTATTTGGTCACTCTCCACCAAGTCCTGGATCTTATGTCTCCGGGTCTTGCGTCTCCGGGTCTTGCATTCATCAGTCATGTGCCCAGGTCCCTGATGGAAAAAGAAGAAGGAGTTTAGGTTGTAGTGTTTTGGAATTAGATTTGGTAAGGTTCTGGGTTCCAAAGGCTATATCAACTTATCATCTATAGCCTTTTGAAAGATAAATGAGAGGGGAACCCCAAGGTCTGTGAACTTATGTCTGTCTAGTCGAGCAACTGGCCTTGGTGGAGGAGGAGGTTGTTGTCTTTGTACAGTCAGATAGGCCACGTCACCACCTTTCTGAGGGGAGGAACTGCATCATGGCTGGTATATGGCTTCTTCTATTTATAAGAAGAAGCTTGATCCTTTATAATCTAGCCTGACTGGATCAAGTCCTCAATCTTAGTTGCAGTAGCAATGAAAGCTCTGAAGTTTAGAAGGTACTGAGTCTTAAGGTGACTCTGATAAAAGGGGAGTAGGTTCCTGACTATGATGTCAATCTACTCTTGTTCTGAAGGATGATTGAGCATCTAAGCAGCTTTACCTCTCCATCTTGTGAGAAAGGAAGAGAAGGATTCCCGAGCTCCCTGTTTGGTAGTCTCCAAGTCTCTCCTAGTAACGTCAACCTCCACATTATAGTGATACTGCTGGTTGAAAGCATTATAGATCTCATCGTAGGCCTTCTTCTTGGCATTGTCTAGGGCAACAAATCAGTGAAGAGCAGCACTAGTGAGGGACTGTTGGAAGAGTTGAGCTAGGAGCTCATTATTTACACCAAGAGGAGTGAGGGCACCCACATACATTTTCATATGAGTCTTGGGGCATGTGGTGCATCAAACTTATCCATGGCGGGCATCTTGAACTTAGTAGGCAGTTTGGCCTCTGGAAAGAGCGGGAAAGAGTCTACATCAATCAAGTCTACATCAATCAAGTCTTCATACTTCTTGATGTTTTTCAAAAATTTCTCAAAGGAATCCATCTTCTCCATCATCTCCCTAACCTCTAAAGAAGCAAAGTCATCCCCTGTCTAGCTCGGGGTGGCAATAGCATTAGAAGTGGCCCTTATCTCAGGAACCGACCCTCGAGCAGTCTGATCATCATTGGGTGCAATAGTAGGCTAATCATTAGATCCCCTAATCTGTTGGAGGAGCATTGCCATTCTGACTAGCAGTAATCAGCATCCTAACTTCCCTTAGAATAATGTCTCTTTAGGCAACTATGGTACTCTAAAGGGAAGCTTTCTTCTCTGTTAGCATAGTCTGAAAATGGGTCTTTGGTTCCCAGAGCATCTCTTCCACTAGTGCTTTAAGATCATTGGGTAGAGCCATTATCATTGTCGTTCTCTGGTAAAAGCAAATAAAGAATGGTATCAATACAAATCCGTTGGAGAAGTTCAATACTCATGTCAGGGTTTGAGGTTTTTGGTGGTTTTGTGTGGTCAGGTCAATTTTGAGGCTTTTTGGTGTTTGAGGATCTGAGGTGCTCAGATTAGGCTTGAGGCTTTTGGTATCTGGGGTGCTCAAGTCAAGTTTGAGGCTTTTATTTTTTTATACGAGGAAGCAATACACGAGTCAAGATTTGATGGCATGACTTAGACATTACTCCCTGGTTTGGGAAATGAGAGTGCTTAGGTCTGATCTAAGGCTTTCTGGTTTTTTGAGGTGCTCAGGTTTGATTTGAGGCTTTTGGTATCTGGGATGCTCATGTCAGTTTTCAGGTTTTTTTTTCTTTTTCAGGTAAAAGGAAGCAATGCAAAAGTCAAGATTTGATGGCGTGACTTGGGCATTGCCCCCAATTTGGGAAATGAGAGTGCTTAAGTCTGATTTAAGGCTTTCTAGTACTTTGAGATGCTCAGGTCTAGTTTGAGGCTTTTTGGTGACTTGAGGTGCTCAGATCCATTTTGAGGCTTTTTGGTATTTTTAGGTAAAGTTTGAAGTAATGGATGAGCCAAAATTTAAGGCATGACTCGGGCATTACCCCCGATTTGGAAAATGGAAGTGCTTAGGTCTGATTTAAGGCTTTCTGGTAAGGTGAGGTGCTCAAGTTGATTTTTTAGGCTTTAGATATCTCAGGTGCTCAAGTGTGTTTTGAGGCTTTCTGTAACACCCACCGTCCAATCTCGGAGGACTAGATGACGAATGCCACATTCGGTGCTGGAGCACCGTCTCATCTTACTTAAAAATCTAAATCATATATTAGAAGTGGCTAAGTTTTCATAAGGAGGCAAGTATTATATTTTTTTTAAACAAGGTTTAAGGAAATTCCTACAAAAATTTCACAAGAGTTTCCCCTAAAAGTCAACTTGCCACACAGCAATTCTAAATACTTTCATCAATCAACTTAGATTCTATCATATTATATTGCCATTCATTTCAAGATTTAATTACCATTAACCATGCACTTCAAATTTACACAAAGACAGTACTTCTTAATTAATCACAATTCTCATTAAATTACAACTCAATATTTATAACCTCAATCCTTTACGATATCTCTATATATGCCATAATTACATCTTAATACATATCCCACCCAAAAAAAGAGTTTCTACTCCGATGCTACGCCTTTAGTCTTCAGGTAGCACCCACTGCTCTTAACCTGTGCATGATAAAAATCAACGCACTAAGTATATCACTCAGTGATGATAAATAATTTATTGATAAAATAGCAAAGGTTGCCTAAGAAACAAACCTTAAATATAATTTAAAATACTTAAGTCAAGTATAAAATAAATATTCAAGACGTACAAATTGAATTAAAACATTCTGAAAGTCAATATGAAATTCATTCTTAAAAATAAATTCTAAATTTAGCAAATGTAAGAAAAAAAATTTCTGTGAATACAAATATATTTATAACAGAACAAAGATTATTCTTAATTAAGGGCTCATACATATACAGAGAGAAATATAAATAGATTAGATTTCAGAATATCAGAATAACAGAAACGAGGCCTGTGAAAGCGCCCCTAATGGCCTGTGAAATCGCCACCCCATATCAGAAACGAGGCCTGCTAACGCGCCCCTAATGGCCTGTGAAAGTGCCACACATAATAATAAGTGCGTCTGCTTATTCATAAGGCATCCAGAGCCCAGCATATGATCATAGCTTCCATATAACAGAAAGGCTTAAAAGCCAAGCATGCTCATGTACCGAAATAAATCTCATCTTATCATATTTCAACCACACATACTTGAGCCCAAAATCATATAATTCCATATTAAATCATCATATTTCTTATAAACCATTTCATAATAAAAAATGTCATAACTTAACATATTTTCCACCAAAATTTCATAAACTTACAACTTAGGAACATTATCAAATTTGCATACTTATGCAAAGCAAATTTCCTATTTACAAAACACATATTCAAAATCTTTAATTTGCATTAATTATTTTTTGTAGTTCTTTTTATTAAGATGTATTTATAAATTAGTCAAATTTTGAGGGTTTAGTGGATAAATGTACTAAATCAAGAATTTCCAGCACTTTAATAACCTTGACCTTTGCTGGGTTTCTAGGGAATAATTGGAGTTGTAGGTCTCCAAATTGAGTGAAATTTAATTCTTTAGAAATATAAGAAATAATTCTACAATTTTCATGGCTGCTCAAAACCTAATCTTATCATTTTAGGGGTCAAAGTTAAGCAACCAATTCGGACATACTAGTGGGCTGCCATGACAGAATCAGCTTTGCTAATAAAATCATAAATTGATCTACAAGTATCCAAATTAGACATAAGGAGATTTTTTGGAAATATAAAAAGTATAGCTACAAGTTCCATGAAGGACATAAGACATTATCTTGCCACATTAGTGGCCAAAATGGACAATCAATTTGGATATACAAGTGAGACACCAAAACAAAACCAGTTTTGTTATTTAAATCATAAGTTGAGCTACAAGTATTGGAATTGAACATAAGAGAATGTTTTGGAAAGCTATGAAATAGAGCTACAACTTTCATGCAGAAGTCAGAAGCAGATGGAAATTATAAAAAGGTTGAAAAATGACTTCTAGTCCCACCTAAGAACACATCTAACATCAAAATTCATCAATTCTAAACAATTCACATAGAACTCCTAACTTTTCATTTAAAAACATGAATTCTCAAAATCACATTTAAACCTAAAAATTGAAAACTTAAGAAATGAAAGGAGAAGGAAAGTATTATTACACTAACCTTGAAGGCAAGCTTAAATAAGCTTAGAAAACTCTACTCTTTAACTTTCTCTTTGCCTTTGGAGGATGGTTCTCCAATCTCTTCAAAGTAGCAAAATAAATCATAAGAATCAAAAAGTTACAAAAGAAAAAGATGGAGCATGATTTAAAGCATCAATTACATGTCCTAACCATGAATTCTACTTATTAATTCACAAAACTCAAAAATCACAACTTACTTTGTTGGTAACTCCAATTTCCATTGTTTATAAACTCCAATTTCTTACTAATTCAAGGCTTAATTAAGTGATTTGGTGAATTTTAGAGGTAGAGAAATGGAAAGAAAATGAGAGAAGAGAAGAGAAGAGGAGAAAGTGGCGTTGGAAGAGGTGGAGAAGAAAGAGGAATAGTGCTGCTTTTAAGTAGAAAAGTCACACTTGACTTCTTATTTTATGTCAAATGGGTGGCTATGATTAAGTCCCTAGTATTCACATCCAAGGGCTCTAAATATTCCTCAAATAATTCTCTTCCAAATATTATTTAACTCCACCAATTCATTAAGTTAACTCCATAAAAATAATTTTTCAATTATTCCTTAACATACTACACTAGAAAATACTATTCATCAAATACCTTAATTCTCTAAAAATATTTATGAAATATTTTCTACCCACCTAAATCATGCAAACATGCTCCAAAAATATTAAATCAAATATTAGACATGCATAGAAATTTTTTCAGACCGAAATAATACCAAGTCCCGGACCGATGGTACTATTCATAGACCGGTAAATCACTATTACCAACTCTGAAAAATGGACTATTACACTTTTTGGTAATTTAAGGTGCTTAGGTCTAGTTTGAGGCTTTGGTAATAGGTCGGATGCATTTCCTCTGGTAGGGATTAGTGTTTGGTTTCCACTAGATTGGTGTATGGAAAACCACTATCAGGTCTGTAGGTTACCACTGTATTGGGTTTAGGATACCACTGGATTGGTCTGTTTATTATCATTAGATTAGGTTTAGGTTACCACTGGATTGGTCTATAGGTTACCACTAGATTGTTTTATCGGTTGCCACTGGATTGGATTTAGGATACCACTATATTGGTCTGTAGGTTACCACTGGATTGGGTTTAGGATACCACTGGATTAGTGTGTAGGTAACCATTGGATTGGGTTTAGGATACCACTGGATTACTTTATTTGTTCAGTCTCTTAGTCCATAATATGTAATGTGTGTACATGAATGTTATGCCAAAACGATTTCATAATGAAGGGTGCATATAATCCTAGGGATCGAATCTAGGGTCATTACATGCTTTTAGTGGATTGGTTTGAGGGTCCCATCCACTAGAGTTGGTATATACCTTGTCCTTTGACCATCTCGTATCAAATGGAACGATTAGTACGCCAAACCCTTTACCCTACCATAAGGAACGGAGGCGCACAGGATGAGCGAGCAGCCTTCTCGACCCAGGACAACTCTAAGGAAGATTGCCCCAAAGTGATAATGGCAACTTGGTTTACTTAGTTCTAATGATGGGAAAGGATCCCAAATGATGCATTTGTATGTATACAAGGTGATTTTTAATTTGACACAAATTGGACATCCGAAACCTACTCAGTAGTTCTCTTACTACATTTTTTAGTTAAAAAATGTTTTAAAGGTCCCTAGCAAAGTCACTAGCCTGTGAGCCTCCTCCTAGGCACAATGGGCCAGACCTGCTATTGTGGGTGCCCCACCAGACGGTCCCACTGCTTGGTTAGTCATGGAAGAAACTAGAAAACATTCGAGACTGGTTGGAACACAATTGTGGTCCTTTCTCGGTTCATTTTTTTTAGTTAAGCCCTGTATGCAGCTAGTTGGTGTGATTAGTTGATCTGATTATCAATTTTACCAGTTTTAAGACTCTGTTTAGCACTTAAGCAGTGTCTAGTTGGCTATTTAGAGCAAGTTGACCATGTGTGGTGTGCGAGAGTCGCCACCTTACTTTATTTTTGTTTTTGAGGAAAATATAAGGTAAAAATAGTGTGTTTGACTCCTGTTATGTGTGCCATAATGGATAAAAGCACTAGCCTCGAATCATTGGGTTTGGGGACTAAGTTTTCAATTTCATCTTATGGATAACCAGTTTGGGTTCAAATTAAAAATCAAAATTATTGCTTTGCATGAATTTAGTTTATCGATGCATAGGCATACACATAATGCATGTCAATATCAGAAATATACTGCATTAAAAGTAAGCAAATAAGGGTGTGTATTTTTTAGGGGAGCCTGACTCTAGCCTCATTATCCAGGAGTTCTAGGTCATGCGACACATTCCCCTAAATCCCGACCGATCAGTTCGGTTGAGGGCCCGCTACCTAGGCTAAATCCATAGGTATGCCTTGGTACCGATTAGGGTGGTAGGGCTTTGAAGGTGCCACTCTTAGAGTGAGCTTACTAGTTTGCCGGTTGATTCCGAGCTTAGTTTTGAAAACTGGTTTTTTAGTCTTTATTGGCTGGACCGGGCTTAGTTTGCCGGATGGACCGAGCTTAAAGATCTATAGTGTCGGTTGGACCAAGCTTAACAATTGATAAGATGTTGGATGGACCAGGCTTAATTGACAAAGTTTGAGTTTAGTGATTATACCCTCATGATGTGGCCTGAACGCAGCTCCATGGTGTGTTATCGACCAAGGAGGTCGAGTCTTCCTCTGAATATAAGCTAAGGTAGGGCATGAGGACTTGTGTATTAGTCTTATATAATATTGTTAAATGATGAATTATTAATCAATCGCTAGATTCGATTAATAATTAATCACCTAACCAATAGCTTTGGCCTAAGGAAGGTCAAAGTGTAAGTGAAAGTCGAAAGGATCGACTTTTGAGAACTGAGACGGGCTTAAAACTCAACTACGGAAGATGAGCAAAGTTGGACTCTTTGGTGATAGACCCGTATAAGAGAGAGTAAGAGTCGTTGATGCTTGAGAAGTGTTCGATCAAGCAACAAGAGGTGGTTTTGAATGAGGGGGAGTGTGCTTTTTATAGGAAAAGGGGGAGGCTAAGCCAACCTGATCGACATCGGCCACCCCTAAATCGACACCAGAGATCCATTTTTCGGTGCCAGTGGGGAGCCCCAACATCAGCCTGGACGATGTCGTCGCTTGGGGTGATCTGCACCGTCTCCTAGCTGGACGATACCGATCAGGGCAAATGACCAGCGTGCCCCTCCCCTTTCATTTTAGGGTTTTCAGGCTTTCAGGGGTTTGTTTAAGGCCCAAACGACGTCCGATCGAGCTAATTCTCACGTCGTTAGAACCCTAGCAAAATTTCCTAAAGCCTAGTGCTGAAATCATGGTAAACTGAAACACCCAAAAATTTTAATTTCAAAAAAATATTCATTTGAGTTTTAATTTTAAAATTTTAGCTAATAAATTTAAGCCACATGATATTCAATCGAACCCTTAAATCCGTTTCGTTTCTCGAAAATCGATTGAAAATCGAGTTGATTTGCTGAATTAAACCAAAATGGTGTAGGATCTTCTAGAAACCCTAGTAATATTTTTCTCTTTCTTCTCTCTCCAGCGACAACTATCTTATTTCCTCTTCTTCATTTTTTTCTTTTCTTCTTTATCTCTCTCTCTCCCTTGGGCCATGCCGACCACCGCCATAGCCCCAGCGGGCCACCAATCGTGCGCCGCCAGCCACAATAGCTCCTCCATCATCTGTGTTGCGCCGTCTCAAGCCCAGCTGATCTTTCACCGTCACGTCGCCTCAAACCCTGCTGGTTTGTCGCGTCACGCCGCCAGCCATGCCACCAGCAGAAGCTCGCGCCGACCACTGCTCACTCCGCCTAAGTCCAGTGAGCTCCAGCGCCGCTGCTCTCTCCTCCACACCACCTCAGGCCATCGGCGATCATGTCTCTCAATCTCAGCCGCTGATTTCGTGATTCAAGCTCCAATTTGTGATCTTAGGACTAATTTGTGTGATTAAGGGTATTGAAATATGTCTAGAAAATTTTCAATTAATTCCTTGAATTTTAATTTTGTGAAGAATTAGTTGATTATTAGGATTGATTTATGTGATTGTGGTTTTGAAATATTTGATGTGGTAATTAAATTAATTAAAGGATTTAAATTAGTTGAAGTTAATTATAGGACTTAATAAAATAAATTGAAGCATTTTGATTAACTAAGGATTAGTTATGGTTAGTGTCAAATAAATTAATTATGGGTATTGATTAAATAAATTTATTGTAGGATTTTAATCATGGATATTAGCAAAAATTAGTTGATTGCGGATTGGATTAATTAAAGGTATATTATGGACTAAAAATAAATCAATAGTAGAATTTATTAATAAGAAAATTAAAAGATTTAATTAGTAGAATATATTAAGTGTGGATTTTATTAATAAGTTCACTGGTCCTAGAATAAAAAAATACATTAATGGACTTTGTTATTGAGGTTCAAATATGAGAAAATATTATTAGTGGATAATTGATAAATTTGAATTAAATGGGAATGAATTACTTTCAGAATAAAATTATATTTTTGAAGTTGGTAAGAATTAAGGATTTTGTTATTAAATATAGATATATTCTTTTGGTTATTAAGGACCAAATGAGATGAACAAAATAAATGGTTATTGAATGTTTGGAGACTGCGACTAAATTAAGTAAGAAAAAGATTATTGGCGAAAAGATTATATTTATTTGAAATAAGAATATTATTGGTAGTGGATTTAGATTATTTTAAAGATTGCAACGAGAAATTGAATTGACTAATATTTAGCAGTTAAGTGGTGCTGAATTTAGATTGGACTTAGCTGAGAGGGTCGAACATAGTTTGTTAGATTAATTCTTTATTTATTATTTCAAATTGAATAGTTATGTGATAAGTTCTTTTATATTTTAAATTCCTAGATCGTCTGAGTTCGTCCACTGCCTCTCCAGATCAGAATCGGAACTAGGATATGAATATCCTAAAATCACTGTGAGTAATAATAAATGGTGCATGACATGCATTCTCATGTCATCATAATTTAATTGGTATATTATTATGGACAAATATATACATATATCGTTAATTGATTATATATAAATATCATTTGGATTATCATATAATCATAGCTGCATCATAACGATTGATCTGATTGATTGGTATATCATTACGGACAAATATATACATGGTACTATTCATAGAACGGTAAATCACTATTAACGACACTGAAAACAAAAAACAGTCTGTTACAAGTATGGACTATATTTTGTGTTTAAAATATTCCACATATTTTTGTTTGATTTTGTAGTTAGGATGATGAGTTTATATTTGGCTATGAAAAAATAATAGTGTGCTGATATAATGCGATGTCCCGACCCGGCAAAGCGATCCTAAGAGGGTGGGTAGAGAGGGTTCCTGGCAAGCTTCTAGGATGGAAGGCTAGCTAGGGTAGTGGAATGCGGGACATAGGAATGAATCAGTTCATATATCGATAAGGGGGTAACTAATCATCAGAGATACCTTTTGGTGGAATGGCTGGAGAGTTTGAAGCACTCCAGGGCTAAGCATGCTCGCTTGATAGAAATCTTAGGATGGGTGACCTAAGAAGTTTCCCATTTCACCTGCAGGACAATACCGTATGGGTCTTGCCAATCTAGTATGAGATGGAACCGGCTTGATCCAAAGCGGACAATTCCTCTGGTGGTTGGAGTCAGGGTGTTACAAATAGCATGTGGAGTATTTTCTGAAATTTGGAGAAATTATGACAAGAATAGTTTGACCATATTATGACTAACGACTTTTGCACAAAATGTATTTTTATTGAATGAGTACAGGCTCAAGCTATGAGTTAAATGTGATACTGAAGTTACGCCAATATTGTTACTGACTGATTATTAAATAATGTCATAATATGTGCTTACTGTTTCCAGAGTCAGATGATAATAGAGATAGATTTTTTCATAGTTTAGGCTTACTGCGAGCCTTAAGTTTACCTAGGTCCTAGTGCCGATCCGGCCCATGATTTTGGGTCATGATAAAGTTGGTATCAGAGCAAAAGATTATGTGGTTTAGATAACTGCAGAATTATTCCTATCACGTCTTGAAGTATTTCTTCATTTTCTCTTAAATCTAGCATAATTGTCTTTAAATTAATATAATAGAAATAAATTGAGCAGGAGAATATTATATAGAATATAAACTATTATGTTTGTTTGATTTTATCCATGTTTGGATTTCAGTATGGTGAATACTAGGAGAAGAATACCCGATAGAATGGAGCAAGATGCCTTAGATGAGCCCTCTTCAGGGCCTCTAGCTCCAGTTAGATGTCATAGAGGCAGACCTACTAGAAATGAGGATAATCAGAATGTGAATATAAACCCTCTAGTAGTGGATACTATTATGAGTGGACTTCAGCAAGGATTAACTGCTATGAATAATGTGATGTTGCAACAACAACAATTATTACAGGCGTAAGCACCTCAGGTGCAACAACAGCAATAGATATGTACCCCTATACCTACTCCTATACCTAAACTAGTTGTACCTCCACAATAGCCAACACCACCTCCACCTCCTCCACTCCCACCTATTCAGTTAAGAGTAGTTGATAACACTCTTTATGACAGGTTTATTAGATATAAACCACCTAAGTTTTCTAGTGTTAAGGATGCTCATTCATTTGTGGCTAGCATCAAAGAATTTTGTGTTGAGTTAGGTTGTAATGATGAGAGATCTATTGTCTATGCAGACCATAGAATGGAAGGCACAATTGAGATTTGGTTTAGAAATTGTATTTAGCCTTCTATAGCTGGTATGACTTGGGAACATTTTTCCACTCTATTTATAATCGTTATGTTCTCAAGGGAATAAGAAGAGAGAAAATGATAGAGTTTGAGTCCTTAGTTCAGGGAAATATGACAATTGATGAATATGATACAAAGTTTATTGAGTTCAGCAGATTTGCTTTAGGTTCTATAGCAGATGAAGGTATTAAGGTATATAGGTTCATTAATGGAATGAATTCTATGTATGTCACTTTACTTCATTAGAGAGATCAAGATTTTAGTGTGATAATTGACTTTCTGATGGAGTAATGTTAGGTAAGAGAGGTACTAATCCTGCAATGCCATCTGGGAGCTTTAGTGTACCAGGAGTGAATAAATCTTTTTCTATGGATCCACAATCATTAGGCTCTAGATTTCAGAATAGGGGAAATTTTGATAAAAAGAAAGATAAAAGGAATTTTGGGCAGAGGAGAGGTACTTTCACAGGTAGTGCTAGTAGTGGACTTAGATCCAATCTGAGTGGCAATAGATTTAATGGAGCAGCCTGTAATAGGTGTGGAAAGTTTCACCATGGTGCTTGTGACCTAATACATGTTTTAGATGTCAACAAGCATGCCATTATGCTAGCGATTGCCCTATTTTTCCTATGCAACCAATGTCATATTAATCTTCTATGGACAGTGTATCTAAACCACCTACTATTGCATCATTACCATCTGGTTTTAAATTCTCAAGCCAGGAGGGCCATGGTTCTATTGGCAAAGGTAGAGGACAGCATACCTAACAGACTTTGCAGTAATCTGTACTGGGACAACCACGACTTTTCCATCTGACTTAGGGGGATGCTCAAGCATCCAACGCTATAGTAGTAGGTATTATCACTATCTATTCTTTTGAGGCAAAAGTTTTGTTTGATCCCGGTGCTATGCATCCATATATATCTCCTAAATTTGCTACTAAGTTAGAAAGAATGCTTGAACAATTAGATTTTCCTTTATTGATATCTACACCTCTGAGTGAAATTATTTTTACTGATGCAATTATATCGGATTGTTCTATCGTTCTTGAGGATAGATATTTCCCTATGGATTTAATTATTCTAGATGTGATAGACTTCGACGTTATTTTGAGTATAGATTGGTTAGCAAAGCATGATGCAATCGTTCATTGTGGAAGTGAAGAGGTTACTTTTAACTTACCAAGCGGAGTGAAAATCACGTATAAGACACATAAAAGTATAGCTCCTTACAACATAATTTCTGCTATCAGCGCTAGGAAGATGTTAATGAAGGGTTGTCAATGGTACATAGCACTAGTGAAGGATACTATGATTATAGAAACCCACAAGATGGAAGATGTGCCTATAGTGAATGAGTTTCCAGATGTATTTTTAGAGGAATTACCTAATCTACCTCCAGATTGAGAAATAGAGTTCTACATTGATCTAATTCCTGGCACGAGTTTCCAGATGTATTTCTAGAGGAATTACCTAATCTACCTCCAGATTGAGAAATAGAGTTCTACATTGATCTAATTCCTGGCACGATACCCATATCCATGCCACCTTACTGAATGGCACCAGTAGAATTGAAGGAGCTTAAAGAACAGTTGCAAGAGTTACTAGACAGGCTTCATTCGACCAACCACTTCACCTTGGGGTGCTCCAGTTCTTTTTGTGAAGAAAAGATGGTTCTCTTCGTCTTTGTATAGATTATAGGCAACTAAATAAAGTGATGATAAAGAATAAATATCCACTACCCAGAATAGATGATCTATTTGACCAGCTTCAAGGAGTTGTTTGTTTTTCAAAGATTAACCTGAGTTCTGGTTATCATCAGTTAAGATTAAAGAGTAAGACATTCCTAAAATAGCATTCAAAACTAGATATGGCCATTATGAATTTCTAGTTATATCCTTTGGACTCACCAATGCTCCAGTGGCTTTCATGGATTTGATGAACTGCATGTTCAACCCCTACTTGGATCAATTTGTGATCGTGTTCATCGATGATATTCTAATCTATTCTAAAACTGCAACAAAACATGTAAATCATCTTAGGATCGTGTTACAGACTTTGCGAGAACATCGATTATATGCTAAGTTCTCCAAATGTGAATTCTAGATAGAAAGTGTGAATTTCTTAGGTCATGTGATATCTAAGGATGGTATTATGGTTGATCATTAGAAAGTCGAAGCAATCGTTAACTGGCCTAGACTGACTACTATTATGAAGATTTAAAGTTTTCTCGATTTAGCTGGATATTATCCCCGTTTTGTGCAAGACTTCTCTAAAATTGTAGCTCCATTAAAAAGGTTGACTCAGAAAAATGCCAAGTTTATATGGAGCGATTCGTGTGAAGCGAGTTTTCAAAAGCTTGAAAAATGTTTGACTATTGCACTAGTGTTGGCTTTACCATCAGGCAACCAGGGATACACTATGTTTTGTGATGCCTCTAGAGTAGGATTAGGTTGTGTTTTGATGCAACGTTGTTGAGTTATTACATACACTTCTAGACAATTGAAGAAGCATGAGCAGAACTACCCTACTCATGATCTAGAAATGGCCACCATTGTTTTTGCACTAAAGATTTAGAGACATTATCTTTACGATGTTTCATGTGAAATCTTTATTGATCAGAAGATCTTGAAATATATCTTTGATCAGAGAGATTTGAATTTGAGGCAAAGACATTGGATGGAATTCCTTAAAGATTATGATTATACTATTCAGTATCATGTAAGGAAAGCTAATGTTATAGTTGATGCTTTGAGTCGAAAATATCTAGGGAATTTGTCCTATATCTCAACAAAAAGGAGATCGTTAGTCTGGGATGTTCATAGAATGTTCGACAATAATCTTGAATTGTATATTCCTACTTCAGGAGCTTTATTAGCTCATTTTAGACTTAGAGTGATGTCATTTGATAAGATTAAAGCTGCACAGAATAGAGATCCACAATTACAAAGAATTTTGCAAGAAGTAGCTACAGGTGGATCTGGAAATTTTATAATGAACAGTGAAGGAGTGCTCAGAAATGATACACAGATATGTGTACCTAATATCGATGACCTTAGAAGGAGATTTTAGATGAAGCTCATTATGCCACTTATAGTGTACATCCTAGTGTTACTAAAATGTATCAAAATTTGAAGGATGACTATTGGTGGGGAAGAATGAAGAATGATGTGGCTGAATTGTATCGAGATGTCTTACTTGTCAAAGAGTAAAGGCAGGAATCACAATTACAACAATTACTGATACAGAAACGAAAATGGGAGGAATCACTATGGACTTCATTATAGGTTTATCGAGAACACAAGGAGGTTTTGATTCAGTTTGCGTAATAATGGATCGACTTACCCAGACAGCTCACTTCATTCTAGTGAGATCCACATATAATGTAGACAGATTGGCAAAGATTTATATCAAAGAGATAGTACGACTGCATGGTATTCCAGTTTCTATTGTTTATGATAGAGGAACACAATTCACTTCTTGATTTTGACAATCGTTGTAGAAAGCTCTAGGAATGAGACTTGACTTCAGCACAGCTTTTCATCCATAGATTGATGGACGGTCTGAGAGAACGATTCAGACGTTGTAAGATATGCTTCGAATGTTACATATTAGATTTTGGTGGACATTGGGATTCACACGTGCCATTAGCGAAATTTGCTTACAACAACAATTGTCAAGCAAGCATAGGTATGGCATCGTCCGAAGCTCTATATGGCAAGAAATGCATATAACCTATATGTTGGGAGAAGTAGGAAATATGGAATTAGTGAGACCTGAATTGATTCAAGTTACATATGAAAACGTACTTGTTATTCAAGATTGAATCAGGACTACTTTGAATAGACAAAAGAGTTATGCTAATCCTAAGCATAAAGATGTTACATTTCAAGAAAGAGATTTAGTTTTTCTGAAAATATCTCTTATGAAAGTAATTCTTCAATTTGGCAAGAAAGGAAAGTTGGCTTTGAGATATATTGGACCTTATCCGATCATTGCTAGAATTGGAGAGGTAGCTTATCAGCTAGATCTGCCAAATGAATTTTCTCATATCCATCCAGTTTTTCATGTGTCCATGCTACGAAAGTATGTATCTGATCTGTCACATGTGTTGGAACCCTTAGAGATTCAAGTAAGTGAAGATTTGACATATGAAGAGATACCTGTCAAAATTCTCAACTTTCAAGTCGGTAAGCTATGATCTACAGATGTTCCTATGGTTAAGGTTTTATGAAGAAACCATTCCGTCAAGGAGTTCACATGGGAAGTGACAACGGAGATGTAAGAGAGATGCCCCTATCTTTTTCATTTTAAGTGAGAGATTTCATCTTGTTGATAATTGAACTTGACTCATTCTGTATATTATTTGCTTGTTATATCGTCCTACCTTATTACTTCTAAAATTCGAGAACGAATTTTTATAAAGAGGGAAAAATTGAAATACCCTGAAATTTTTATTTTGAAAGATTTTTATTTAAATTTAATTGTAAATTATTAACCAATGATGTTATGTCACGTAATATTTATTTGGGACCGAAAATCATTTTGATTTGTCCTAAAATCAACTGAGAAACCGTTAAATTAATTAAAAATTGGATCAAATTATTGAATTGGACCGAGTCGATTTGAATTGAACCTAAATTCATTTTTTTTTTTTTGCAATACACTATGTGTAACAGTCTATTTTTTTGTGTTGGTAACAGTGATTTAAAGGTCTGTGAATAGTACCACCGATCCGGGACTTGGTATTATTTCAATTTGAAAAAATTACTATGCATGTCTATTATTTTATTTAATATTTTTGGAGCATGTTTACATGATTTAGGTGGGTGAAAAATATTTTATGAATATTTTTGAAAAATTTAAGTATTTAATGAATAGTATTTTCTAGTGTAGTATATTAAGGAAAATTGAGGGATTATTTTTATGGAGTTAATTTAAAGAATTGGTGGAGTCAAATAATGATTGGAGGAGAATTATTTGGTGAATATTTAAAGCCCTTGGATGAAAATACTAGAGACTTAATCCTAGCCATCCATTTGACATAAAATTAAGTAGCCAAGTTTGACTTTGCTACTTAAAATCAACAAACTTATCCAACACAACTTCATCTTCTTCCTCCAAGCCATTTTAACACCAGTTTCTCTCTCTTCTCTCATTCTCTCCATTTCCTTTCAATTTCTCTACCTCTAAACTTCACCAAATCATCTAATTAAACCTTAGATTAGTAATTAAACCTTAAGATCTAAGCTAAAGAAGTGAGAAATTCACACTAGAACTAAGACTTTTGGAGAAAAACTACTAAACAAGTAAGTTGTGAATTTTGATTTTGTGAATTAATAAGTGAAATTCATAGTTTAGACATGTAGTATGCACTAAATCTTGTTCCATCATTTTCTTTGATTATTTTCTTGATTTTGATGTTGATTTTTGCTACTTTAAAGAGGTGGGTGAACCATCCTCTAAAGGAAAAGAGAAAGTTAAGGAATAGAGCTTTCCAGGTGAACCATCCTCTAAAGGAAAAGAGAAAGTTAAGGAATAGAGCTTTCCAAACATATTTAAGCTTGTTTTCAAGGTTAATGCCATAATTCATTCCTTCTCCTTTCATTTCTTTAAGTTTTCAATTTTTAGGTTTTGAATGAATTTTGAAGATTTTGTGAATTGTGTTGGGAAATTGATTATTTGATTATTTTTATATGATTTGGCATGATTTCTAAGCATGATGGAATGGGGCACCTCTAATACATAATTTAGGATTATTAGGTAAGATAAGACGATGCTCCGGCACTAAATGTGGCACTCATCGTTAGGTCCTCCAGGATTGGGCGGTGGGTGTTACACTGTGCCCTACTATTTTTCTCTCTTCTCTTTTTGTTTGGGTGGTTTGTTTTTTTTTTCATTATTGCCTTTTTCTTTTTTTGTCTTTTCCTTATCTTTTCCTTGTCTTTTATTTTCTTTTTATTTCTTTCCCTCTTCATCTTCATGCTACACTGCACTCACTCCCTCTCCTTTTCTTTCTCTTCTCTCTACTCTCACCCATGATATCACTACCTCTCTTTCTCCCTCTCACTGTGCCGCCAAGTCCACCACCATGCGCAACACTCATGCCGGCTGACGTCTCTAACTCCTCCACTCGCCTTGACTCTAGCCGCAGTAGGTCCCAGTGCGCCTTCAGCTCCAGCCTCTCTCTCTCTCTATCATGTGACCCGTCCCAGCCGGAGCTCCTCGCTCATGTGACTGCAGCACCACCGCTGCTCCTTTGCGCGACTGACCACAGCAGGCCAAGCTCGCAACTCTGGCCACCATCTCCTCCTCCTCCTCCTCCTCTCTCCTAAGACGCGATTCAAACTCCGGATAATTATTTTTGGACTATGAATTGATTAAGGGTATTGATTTTAAATTATTTCTAGGAAATTTATTTGTTAATCTTAGTATTTTGACGATTTATTTTAGTATTTTAATGGTTGATATTTATTACTTTGTAGTTGATTAAATTTTTTATTATGATTTATATAACTTTGGTATTAAGATATAATTAGTGTGGTAATTAAATTGATTAGATGATTTAAATTAGCTGAAGGTATATTGGTTATAGGTTTTGATTGATGTAAAATGGTGGAGGAATTTGATTAATTATGGATTAAATTAGGTTAATATGGGATTTTTGTAAATTAAAATTTAAAGACATAAATTATTTTAATAAAGTGTTAAAGGTTGTTATTAAAGGTTTTTAAATAATTAAAGTATTTTGGGTGTTAATTTGAATATTTGGTGGAATAAGTGTTATTATATGAATTATTAAGTTCAAGGTAATTTTTGGTTGAAAATGATTATTTGGTGGAATTTCTAATGATTTATATTCAAGGATTTTAATTAGTTAAAATTGTTATTAATGGGTATTGAAAATTTAAGTAAAATATTATTAACAAATACTATATATATATTGGTGTATTTTGTATAAATGAAAATTATGGCTAAGGAGTTAAAAATTATTGTGGAATAAGATTATTGGATATAATTTCATTCTGTAGAGGATAGAATTGATGAATTTGGATTAATTATGCTTATTTTTTAGTTGAATGGATTAATAAGGTTTGATTAAATTGAAAATAAATTATAGATAATATTTTGGTAGAATTAAATTAAATTACTGGTTATAGATAAATTATAGGATTATTAATTAATTAAAGTATTGATTAGTGAAAATAATTGAGGTTTTTAAATAAATTCAAGGAGTTTCCTGGTAATTAATATAAGGATGAATTTTTTGTGGGATTGATTCATATGTGCTGAGAATTAAATGGTGGAATTATTAGTATATTTTGATTTGAATTAAAAGATTGAAATTCGACAACAAATAAGAATGAATTTTATTATTAAGAAAATTATTATTGTTGGTGTTAATTTAAAACTAAGAGTATGAATATATTTTGTAAGATATTAGAATTAAGGAATAAGTTATTAAATATAAGCATATATTTTTGTGATTATTAAGAATCAAATAAGTAAAACAAATTAAATGATTTTGGACACTCGAAACAAATTAAGCAAAAAGAATTATTTGGTGGTAAGTAATAACTACTCTGAAATTAAGGTTATATTATATAAATTATATTGGTAGTGATTTATATTATTAGTACAGGATATGGTGAGTTAATAGAAATATTAAATTTGAAGTTAATACAAAATGTTATGATTTATTGAAGATTTATTATAAATTAAATATTGAGAGTTGAATATAATCATTATTTTAATAATTGAATTTAAAATGATTAACTTCACGATAAATAGGCTATGTGAGGAGTAATTGTTAAATATACTGAGGTGTTATATTTTTAGAAAGTTGAATTATATTGAAATATATAAGGGAAATTATGTTTTTAAGGAGATCTCGTTATAATTAAAATACGAGTTGGAATTTAAACTAACAAATAAAAATAAGTAAATAAGTTTACTAAATTAATTCTTTAAATTTCTTAGTTAAGATATTCATTGTCTAGTTATATTTTCCCTTATTATATGTGTCATTTTAGATAGACCGAACTCCTCTACTGCTCCTCCAAATCAGAATACAAAGTAAACTTGAATTATTCTACTATCATTGTGACTAATAATAAATTGTGCACATCATTATCTGCATACACGCATTTCATAAACATATCATACCTCATATATTATTTTAAATATAATCAGTATTCATTTCCAATTTTCGTTGATATTATATTATTGATATTATCTATTTTATAAATATAATACTCCAGTTCTACAATAATATATAATTTCAGCCTTTGATTATATTCATGTATTGCATATGATTTATTGTATTGATTGAATCATTGGAGTATCTTATAAATATAGTGTACTGATAAATAACCTTTGGAGTATTTTTTGAAATTTAGAGAAATTATGACAGGAATAGTTTGACCATATTATGACCAAGGAACTTTGCACAAAATGTATTTTTATTAAAAGAGTACAGGCCCGAGCTATGAGTTAAATGTGATATTAAAATTAGGCCAAAATTGTTACTAATTGATTATTGAATAATATCATAATATGGACTTACTGTTTCCATAGTCAGATGATAATGAAGACAGATTTTTTCATAATTCAGGTTTAGTACAGTCTTCGGAGGCCTTAAGCTTACTTAGATTTTAGTGCTGGTCCAGCACATGATTTTGGATCGTGACATTATCATTCTTTAAATGCTTGTGTAAGCCATGAACTGGATTCTTGTCTTAGTTCAAAAAAAAAAGTCTAACAAATAATTTATTATCATGGAGGAAAAACCAAAGGGCTAACTTTAGGGTTCACTTAAGGCCAAAGGGACATGACGCATTCTTAGTTAAAGATTCTCCATTAACTTTATAATACATAATCAAACAAAAGTTGATGGATTCTGATGCAAATTTTCTTTCTCTAAATATATACTACTGTTCACTAATTAAGTAGGATTAATTAAACAAAATCAATGAAGCACAGATAGTTAAATTAATCCCGAAACAAATTATATAATTTGATGCTCTCTCCTTTTTGATCTCACATACTCCTTTTTGAATTGGAACAGTTGAAGGCTTCAGTTAAGCACACTGAAGAGCTGGTACAAAAAGGCAATATAGAGAGAAATGAACTGGAAAGTACACTTGCTTTGATGAAGAAAGAAGCATGAAAGTTGATCGAGGAGCTAACTAGAATAAAATCTCTTAAGGATAAGAAGGAGACCACGGTGAATATCTTATAGACAGAGGTAGAAACACTAAAAGCCCAGTATAATGACATGAAGGATTCTCATTTTGAGGATGAGTTGGAGAAAGAAAAACTTAGAAAGCAAGTACTCCAGCTGAAGGGTGATGTTAAGAAAAAGGAAGATATCATCATCACTATTGAGAAGAAACTCAAAAAAAGCAACAAACATACGACAGTTTCTGACAACACAAAAAATACTCTGAGAAATAATAAATCTGCTTTAGCTCCTAATGGCTCTAAAGAGGCTGCAAATCTGAGGGATAAAATAAAATTGCTTGAGGTAATTCTATAACTCCAAATTATGCAGTAATTTAAAAGCTTTGACTAGAATATTCTCTCGTGGACGCATGTAGGTGACAACAATAATCACTAAATTAAAACCTCAAATACTAGGTAGCATATCTAGGTATAAGTATCTATATTTGCTTCTAGATGGCATGATCAGCATCAAATATCACATATAAGTATCCAGATGCAGGAGAGTGTTTCAAATGCAGAGCAACTAAGTAAGTTTACTGAAACGATATAAAATCCAAGAGATGGAAATTACAAGTGCAAATCTTTCAGGGGCAGCAGAAAAAATTAACAAATAACAAGGAAATTAAAAGAAACCTTGGCATTGCAATCGATTAGGCAAGCCTTGGCCAGCAGCCGGACCAAGAACCAGATGATCAGACTTGTTATTTCGTTTCTTCTGGGAAACTTGTG
>CANUEX010065895.1:0-17173 GCA_948099535.1 Jatropha multifida
TGAGTTTGCATTATTTATTATTATTCACTGAGTTTAGTGAAACTCACCCCCTTCCATAAATATTTTTCAGGGAATAGAAGTACTGTTGATCCATAAGACTCTACTTTCTTCTTCGCAGAGAAGAGATCATGTTAGTATACACTCTCTAGTAATATTTAGAATACTCCGCATATTTTATTTTACTCCGCAGTTAGGATACTTAAATAAATATTGGGTTGTAATAGAATTATCATGTGACTATAAATAAATTGTGGAGTGTAAATGACTATCTGGGAGATTGTATAATAGGAATAGTTTGAATATATTATGACAAATAAATATTTGTATGAGAAAATATTTTTATTATATGGATGTGGGCCCGAGCTGCAAATAGTGTGCATTACTAATGCTGGGTTATAATTAAAAACTCTGATTGTCTTATAAAAAAAAAAAATGTCATAATATGGGCTTACTATTCCGATAGTCAAATGATAATAGGGATGAGATGTGATAGTTTAGGCTTACTACTGGTCTCGGGTGCCTTAAGCTTACCTAGGTCCTAGTGCCGGTCCGGCCCACGATTTTGGGTCGTGACATCACCATATCCGAACCTTATTATCAAAGACCGTTCAATTCGATTTAGGGCTTAATCACATGTAAGACTTTTTGCGCTCCCTGTAGGCGTATTTAGTAGGAATGGAACCGCATCCCATTTGTCCAGATTGCGTTGCCAACTGAACCACAATCCGTAGATAGAAAATAATTTTTTTTATTTAAAAAGAAAAAGAAAAGAAGAAGAAAAAAAGTTGTAATTAGCATGTTAGAATCTGTTATGGCAAGTTGAGGTATAAAGTCTTCAAAGAAATGTATTATTTAGAAATTATTCAACGTTTATTAAGAGCATATAAATAATAAATGGGCATATGCCAATATATGTCGCCACTAAGGGAAGAAAATGCACAAACACATGTGCCCAATTATTTCAATTTAATAATAAAAAATATTCTGCCAACTAAGTTTTAAAGCCATGGTCTGAGTACTATTCTTACTGTACAGTCGATACTGTTATTCCTGTTAGAAAATTTCCATAAGTCTAAAATTATTGAGAAAACACATAATAAAACATTTGTACATATTGCAATGTAAATGGAATCATATCCTTCATAATAATAGAGTACCAAAAGGTAAAGATTTTGATGCAAATCAAATCCATAACAAAATTCATTATTCCTCAAAGATAACTGTCTTCTTTATTCTTAAGGATTATTCGACAAAATTAACTGTTAGTTATTCCGGTAGTGTTTAAATAACTGTTAGAATAACTTTTCATAAGACGTTAAAAGTTAAATGTTATATGAGTTAACTTTTTATAAAATGATATCTTAATTTTTGAAATTTAATTCAAATACTATGTTACCTAATATTATAAAAAATAGCGTTTAATCAAGACGCAAAAAGCTACTTAAAAGTTAATGTAGAACACAATTTTAGACTCCGTTCACTAACAACTTTTCAAGTAGCTAAAACATTAAACGTTATTTTTTTTTACAATGTTCGATAATATAATGTTTGAATGATCTTTTAGAGTTCAAGGTGGCGTATTATAAGAAGCTTAACCACCGTAATATTTAGCTTTCGACGTTTTATGAAAAAACTACTCAAACAGCTAAAAGCTAACAAAATAATTAATTTTGTGCTGAAAATTAATTTGAACTATCTAGTTCAAGAATTGAAATAATTTTGTAATTAAAAAAAATTAATTGATTAATTAGCCTTTTAAATTATAAGAAAAAGATATTGAAATAATTAGTAACTACTAATTAAAAACCATTACCTAAGTATGTATAGAAAGAATTGTGTTTTGTATTCAATTTTGTTAGTTGGATTGGAATTAATGCTTTGGTATAATGTGTGATGATCAGAAGACTAGTTGTCAAAAACAAGAGTCCTTTCCCACTATAAAACTCTCAATCCTAACAAACTGTTCAAGGTTATTAGTATCTCAAATCTGTCGTTTTCTTACAGCCCAATTGAGAGATATTGTACATAAAAACTGGGGCAGAGGGACCCTTTTATGTTTCAAAACAAATTTTAGCCTAGCATTTCCAACTATGTTCAATTCTTCTAAAACCATGAATTTTCAACAATTATTTTTTATAATTAATCAATTATTTAGTCTTTTGAATTTGTTTGATAAGTTTAATCAGCTCATCATAATATTTTTTTTATCAAATTTATTTTATTAACGAATCCAGTTCAAATATTGAAAAGAGGTTTGCAAGTTGACTTGATAATATAGTAAATCAACTTGTAAAGAACCTTGAACCCAAACCTAAGTTCAAAAATTAATCAAAGTATTTATTTTCTTTCTTTTTTTTTCCCCTCTTTTTCCTTCTATAAACCATAAACAAGCATTGACACCAAACTCGTATTAGATCTAAAGTTGAGTCAAGCTAAGTTCGAACTCCGTTCGACTTGTTTATTATTATTATTATTATTATTATTAGAAGGGAAATTAAAAAAGAGAAGGAAAAGGAAAATGTTTGAAAAAAAGAAAAAGACACTTACTTTGTCTAAGTCCAAACAAATTGCATCTTATTGCATAAACAATACATAATTATTTTGGATGATTTGGAGCATGTGGGTCACCCTTCTTTTCCAATAATAAATCTCAGCCGTTCATCCATTCTTCTCACTCCCTATTTATACTAACCCTCTCTCTTGTTCTCCTCAGTCTCAAACTTCCTTCTCTTCAAGTCTTTCATCACCACCACCACAGTAACCAAAATCCTTCCCTCTTTACTTCTCTATCTTTCTGCATTATAACTGCACACTTCTACCCTGATATCATCATCAATGGCTTGTTTGGAGATGTGCAATAAAGAGGTCAGTAAGAATCTCTTATATGTTAACTTTAATTTATTACCATATAACTTTCCTTTCCTTTTCTTTTATTTCTTCAGTATCACCAAGATCATTTCTCCATTTTTCGTTTCAAAATTTCACTTTTCATCTTAAACAATTTATGAACACATTAATATTAATTTATTTGTTGTATAATATATTATATAATACATGCATGCAGGGTAAGTTTAAAAAGGATCGAGAAGAATGTACTCTTGATGGAACTACAGATTTTCATGGTCGTCCTGCTATTAAACAGAAATCTGGAAAGTGGGTTGCAGGAATTATCATCCTCTGTAAGCCTTCTCAAAATCTTAATTAACTAGACAGTAATTTATGTTATTATTTTCCAATTCTTTTTCTTTCAAAAAAACAAAGTAATCATATTCAGATATAATAATAATGATAACAGTGAATATGCTTATTTTTTTTCCTAGCCAGAAGATAGAGAGAAATGGGTCCAGAATCTAATAATTAAAATTCTCATAGTCATAGTACTAAGGGTATATATATATATATATATATATATATATATATGTTTATTGCTTTGTCCAGACGCACTATAAAAACTACTGTACATGCTTACATCTCTACAGTTATTTATCCAAGTTGGAAATCTCCTGTATGTATAAGCAGAGATTTTGCTTATGATAATCTGAATTTCTTTTTAAAATTTTTGAGACGGTGATAAGACGATGTTCTTCTCTACAGAGAAGATGATCTAGAGATAAAAAATTACGTTGAAAAAAGAAAAGAAAGAAAGGGGAAAGGAAAAAGAAAAGAGGAGGAAGGAACAAGTGTTGAATTGTAGTTGCATGGTGGGTTATTAGGCAGCTATTGAGGTCTTAGCTTTTAGGATAGTTGAGTTGAGTTGGATAGACACTATCGTTTTACTATTAGACGACACGAAAGACCGTGAAAGAGAGAGAGCAAGAAGGTGAAGAAAGCATGCATTAAGAGCAAGACGTACCTGACACGTATCTCTCCGTTTATTTGCGAGACGTTTACCTTTGCCACGTTCCTATCTCCCTTAATTTCTCCAACCAACGTCTGAAAATCCTTCAATAAAGTAACCATAATATTTATTAAAATACTTTTTTAATTTAGGGATATCATTATTTTTTAATTTATTTTATTAATTTAAGAAAATAAAAAAAAATCATAAATTGGTGGTATATAATAAGGTATACGTACTAAAACGATTGAATTCTATTAAATGCCAAAGAAAAGAAAAGACGAAAATAGCTAAAGTTGGAAAGGTAAAGAGGATAAAGAATTCTAAAATTGAAAATCGTACCAAATAAAATAATTGCATGGAATGTATAAATGGTGTGTACTTAACCCTATATATGCACATGAGTAGTTTGCTTATAATAGATGTAGGTGTAAATGTCCAATCACAATTTCCAATATAGATCAACTTTCGGTTAATGATGTTTACTTTAGATGTTAATACTCCCATATCAAAATAAATAACTCATTAATTGGATTTGCTCCATTGCTAATGCATAATAAATCATTTAGATAGATATTTTTCTTTCATCTTATAAATTCTCGAGAAAAATGATGATAATAATAGATAATAGCTAATTTATTATTTGTGCTACATGAAAAATGAGTTTTTAATTTGGAAGAGTGAGATGAGATGATAGAGATTCCTTTTCTCTTAATCAGAGGTCTCGAGTTGGAGCTTTAGGTATAGGGTCCCTTTAAACACTTAGAAATAAGAGATTTGCTCCATTTATGGACCTATCCAGCATGAATCCAGATTAGTCGAACTAATAGACTTTAGACATGTAAGGATAAAAAAAAAAAATTTTCTTAATTCGACCTTATAATAGCTGTAAATATCTCCTGGCCTGTGAAGTATGAAAATGTGACGTTCTTTCATTTATTATTATTATTCTAATGGAATAAACAAAAGTAAGTTAAAATGACCTTAGGAAACCTTTTTCCCTCGTCATGCCATCAAATGGGCCACTAATATGTGGCCTATGACATGAAAAACATATAATAGAAAAGACAACAAAGAAGTAGCTTTCTAGGAAAATAATAATAATGTTAATCTAATTCGATCTCAATTCTCTAGGTTATCCGTCAGATTTCTAAATTTGCATCTCTAAAGGACATGAAGATCGAAAGATACATATAAATATAGGTGATATGGCACAAGAAAATTATTGCTAATTGTATGTTTTAGTCTATTGTTGCTAGCTTGCGTAGTGCTCTTTTCACAAATTCTGATCTCAACTTATGCTTGTTATGGTTCTTGAAAGCTACAACAATTGTTAAACCCAATTGGATTCCCTATATGGGTTATGGTGGTTTCATCTCTACGCAAATGGGAAATAGTTTTTTACTGGTTTTATTTTATGGATGAACCAGTGAACCAAGGCCTAGCAACCCTTGCATTCTTCGGCGTAGGCGTCAATTTGGTGCTGTTCTTGACAAGAGTATTGCAACAAAACAATGCTGATGCTGCTAACAGTGTTAGCAAATGGACAGGAACTGTCTACATCTTCTCCCTTGTCGGCGCTTTTCTCAGCGACTCCTACTGGGGAAGATACAAGACCTGTGCCATCTTTCAAGTCATTTTTGTCATTGTAAGATTTTTTCACTTAACTGAGCATCAAACTTTCTTGCAAGGGAAATTTTTTGAGGGTCTAATTTGCTTTCTTGTTTGTGTTATTAAAAATAACAGGGTCTGATGTTACTATCACTTTCGTCGTATCTTTTCCTTATAAGACCAAAAGGATGTGGTGATGGAATGACTCCATGTGGGTCTCATTCAAGTATGGAAGTCGGGTTCTTTTATCTCTCTATATACCTAATTGCCCTAGGAAACGGAGGGTATCAACCTAATATTGCTACGTTTGGGGCTGATCAATTTGATGAACAGGATCCTAAGGAAGGGCATTCGAAAGTTGCGTTTTTTAGCTACTTTTACTTGGCTTTGAATTTGGGTTCTCTCTTCTCCAACACTATATTAGGGTATTTTGAAGACGAAGGGATGTGGGCATTAGGGTTTTGGGTGTCTACAGGTTCTGCCTTTGCTGCATTGGTCTTGTTTCTTGGAGGAACTGCTTGGTACAGGCACTTCAAGCCTAGTGGTAACCCTCTCTCCAGATTCTGTCAAGTCATCATCGCTGCGACAAAGAAATGGAAGGTTCAGATGCCACAAGATTCAGAGGACTTGTATGACTTGGATGACAAAGATGACTCTGTAAATTCTACCAGAAAGATACTTCACACTCATGGATTCAAGTAAGTAAATGAAAGCATTGCCCGACTCATGAGATAGTCATGGCCTGTTCATCTATCTTTCGTTAAGAAAGTCAGTTTGTCAAACATGTCGATTAGAGGTCGCTAAAATTCGTTATTGACATAAAATTCTAATTATGTTCGTCACACAAAAGACTGTGACTTGACAAAAACGCTAACTAATGTTGGTCAATATATTTTCAGGTTCTTGGATAGAGCAGCTTTCATCTCCTCAAGAGATATGGACGATCAGAATCCGGGTTGCCGCAACCCATGGCGACTCTGCCCAATTACACAAGTAGAAGAAGTTAAATGCATATTAAGATTACTCCCAATTTGGCTCTGCACCATACTCTACTCCGTTGTCTTTACACAAATGGCGTCTTTATTTGTAGAACAAGGTGCAGCAATGAAAACTACTATCTCAAACTTCAGAATCCCTGCTGCTAGCATGTCTAGCTTTGACATTCTCAGTGTTGCACTCTTCATTTTCCTTTACCGGCGAGTTCTTGATCCGCTTGTTGGCAAAATTAGGAACTCAAAATTGAAAGGACTAACTGAGCTTCAAAGAATGGGTATAGGGCTAGTAATAGCAATAATGGCGATGGTTTCAGCTGGGATTGTGGAGTGCTATAGACTAAAATATGCAAGAAAAGACTGCAGACATTGTGAAGGTTCAAGCTCCTTAAGCATATTCTGGCAAGTTCCTCAATATGCATTAATCGGAGCGTCTGAAGTTTTCATGTATGTCGGTCAACTGGAGTTTTTCAATGCACAAGCACCAGATGGATTAAAAAGCTTCGGAAGTGCACTGTGCATGACATCGATCTCGTTAGGGAACTACGTGAGTAGTTTGCTGG
Organism: Jatropha multifida; assembly: GCA_948099535.1. Classification (NCBI taxonomy): domain Eukaryota; kingdom Viridiplantae; phylum Streptophyta; class Magnoliopsida; order Malpighiales; family Euphorbiaceae; genus Jatropha; species Jatropha multifida. The sequence goes on from CANUEX010065895.1 coordinate 7,005, forward strand.
TGACTATGGTGATGAAGATTTCGACAGAGGGCAACATGCACGGATGGATCCCTGGAAATCTGAACAATGGTCATTTAGATAGGTTTTACTTCCTCTTAGCTGCTTTAACAAGTGTAGACTTGTTTGTGTATATTGCATGCGCAAAGTGGTATAAGTCTATCAAGTTCCAAGGGAAAGATGCGGCTAACAGTGAGGAAGATGAAGTCTGATTATCAGAAATTAACACCTACAGTACAAAGCTAAATAAAATAAGATGGAGGCATATGCATCTCGCAGTGACTTTTCTGTTCTAAAAAAGAATTGGTTCCTACAGGAGTACAAGAAACCTATTGCTGAAGTATCTCCTATAACACCTAATTCTCCAGTTGATTCTGCTTTTAGAGGTAGGGTTGGGTAGAAATGGATTTTTCAAAGAGGTCGATTGACTTTTGGTTTAATGTCACCTCATACTAATTTGTTGGGTTTTACAAGCGATAGAATTGACGGGTGCCTGTAAACAAACTTATGTGAAGAAAAGGAAAAGCATAGAGCAAGTTCTCTTTGTAGAATTGCATAGAGTTAGTGTATATGAGAGCTGTTCTATTGGATTATAATAGAAAATGCCTCCTTTCCTCCAAATTACTTTTGTTACTGTCATTTTCACTGTCACATTTATGAAGCATATAAATAACCTTTCTCATGAAAAGTGCAAATTCTAAATTTCCTATCAAATATTGAATTGTAATATCAAAAAATGTTCAACAGCATTTGGTTCTTCTGTCTATAAGCACACTTCTGATTTTCTGTTCAGAATGAAACAGAATACGAATCCCACAGTCATGCATCGAATATATCTCTTTCGTATTTCACTGTTTTCGTGACTCAAATCCATAATCTCGTGTTTTAATATACCTCTTGCATATAATTTCACTGCTTTCGTGACTTAGAATCCATAATCTCTTATGTTTTTATGACTCGAATCCATAATATCTGTCACAAGTAACTTTACCCGAACACAAAAACCATCCTCTCATATAATAACTGCTACATGCTTAAAATTTCAGTTGAGGCCTTCTCATTCCCTTTGAAGGTGTGGGTGCTACAGGGTTTTACTAAAATGATGGAAGTTTTCACTAAGGCTGAGCAAATGGTCGGTCCAGTTTAAACCAAACTGAGCCCAGGGCATAAAATATAAACTGAACTTTTCTACCACAGACTGAAGCGAAATTTGCATCTAAACCAAACCAGTCAGTTCAGTCTATCTTTGTCGGTTTTTGCTATTTTGGTTCGATTTAAACCCAACCGATAAATTTCTATGCAAGCGATTCAAACTGAACAATAAATTCAGTTCAAACCAAATGGACCGATTAACCGAACCAAAATGAATCGATTCGGTTTTCAATTCAGTTCAGAAGGTAGTTTTGCACGCCCCAGTTTTCATATGGTGAGAGTTGTGAAAGAGACAAAACTCACATTGCTCTCCTCATGAACTGAAAAATAATTATCTCATAAAATGATTATCCACACTCTAAATTTCAATAAAATCTAAAAATAATATTACACATGGAAAGTCAACTTAACAGGGCAAAATATGGGCATCTAATATATAAAGCACAACCGATTCAAGAAATCCTTTCAATGTGTAGTAGTGTAGGTAAACAAAATTGTTCGGTAGTGAGGATCATCAGCCAAGTCAGAAGCTGAATCAAGCTGACGCTAAAAACAAAAATTACTGATTAGCGAACCAACAGATCAAAAGAAGAAAACAAGAACGATTACAAAGACAAAAATTACTGATCAGCAGAGCAACAGATCAATACAATAGAACAACAATAAATAAAGTCGTATGCAGAAACTCAAAATGGCACGAGGAAGTAGAATGACAATGGAAGAAACTGAAAGCGTGATTGATATTTAGATTAAACATAAAAATTAAAAAAAAAAACCTAAAACATGATCCATGCGATTCCAATTACAGAATAAGATGAACAAGATTTGGATTAACAGTGAAAAAGAGAAAAACTTACAATCTCACTAACAAACAAGAAATCATTGCAAAATTTTATGATTTGTCTTCAAGTATTTGACTTGTTATCGGTAGAATAATTCCCATAAAATATTTTCTAAAACGAATAATTTCCTTCATAGGTGGTTTTCAAACTTATCACAATTTCTCAAATTCATACAAAGGATTAACAATTCACAAAATTGCTAGTTATTAGACAAAAATAAAATGATGGTTTGTACAAATATAAACTACTCCAAAATAACCTGTGTCTAGTGAAAAACTTTGCTGGTACAGAATCAGCTTTGGACCCTGCGTACTTGAATGTGATGAGTAGATTCTCGACGCCAGATTGGTTGTGCTCCACTCTGGACAAGAGTAACGTGCTGCCCTTCTATCAACAGACCCTTGCTCTATAGCATGAGCATGGAAAAGTATTAAAATTAATTTAGCTTCATAAAATGCTGATCAAGAAAAAATAATGAGAATACAAGTAACTGACCACTAATAATGCAAGTGCTTGGGAAAAGGTCTCCTCTGCATCACTTGAGAACTGCATATATATTGGCATGACACCCCGATAAAGGGACAGTCTCTGCTTAATCCGCTCTCTGCCAATAAAAATGTGCCATGAGAAGTTTACGAATGAAGAATTAAGGCAATCTCAAGATTTAAATAGCTACAGTCTGCAGTAAGTATACAGTCACAAAAAGGAATTCAAACATGCAGAGTATATAGCAAATCTAAAGGCAAGTTTGCATGCAGATGTGTCATTTCTGATGGGATGTAGAAATGGTAATCAATGACAAGTAAATAGCATGCGCATGGCATTTGAACACATATATGCACTTGTCCTTTTCATGGACAGACAACCTACCTGGTTGGATGCATCATTACTGCAAGAACCAAAGAATGTGCAAAATCACACTGCTGAAATTTGGCCGTGACAATATGCTTAATTTATCAATTACATTCTAAAATGTTTCCTTTAAATCATTGGCAGACATGCACATGCAGTCACCTCACACTTGCCAACCTCGATAAAGTTTTGAAGTTTTCACCAAAATAAAGTCCTTTGGTAAGTGAAAAGTCATAGTAATTTGGAAGAAAATGGAGATACTTGTTGCACACTGCTTTAGACACTCACTCATTTGTGAATGCAAATATAGTTGATGCTGGTTGATAATGACTTAGAAGTATAGCCATGGATCCAGTTCTTGTGAAGACGATGATGGGTGTATTAAGAGTGTTGGCCATGATTGTGGAATGGAAAGCGAACATTTCACCCATATGACCCTGCAAAAGAATGTCCTCCAGGTAATCAGACTATAAAAGATCAAACTAGAGAAAGAAAAAGGGTCAGTAAGACAATTGCAACAGGGGCTGAAGTTCCTCGTTTCAATTCTCATTGAGCTCAGAATCACAAATTTAATTCACATTGATATAAGATTCAAACCTATATGGTTAACAATAACAATTTGAAAATATAAAATAAAATAAAATAAAGATATGTTTCATTCTAACCATAACTACCTTATAAGCACTATGAGCAGGAGGAGTTGTGTTAACTGGCAAGCTGGACTCTGTTCTCAATGCCACTGAGTGCATGACTTTAACAGCTTTCAGTGGATACCTTTTAGCAATCATTTTATTAGCCAAATTATAAATTAACAAAGTCTCAAATAATTCACACAAAAGTGGGAATAATAAGAAGAAGTTGTATCTGAACAATCAAATTTGGTAAGGAACTGTTTTTCTCACAATTGAAGAAGAGATCTTACTCAGCTCTAAATTCTTCATGATAATTTACTAAAGCATACCAACAGCTAAAAATAACTAAAATAAAATGAATAATTGTGTAATAACCAACATAATGAGGGTTCAACATAAAATAAAACAGCTACAAATAAAACAGCTACAAGTATTTTGTCTAAGCACCTGAATTAACTATCAACCATGCAATAGAGAGAGTCAAAAATCTAAATTCACATCAATAAGAATAACATATCCATGCACAAAAGTAACATTTTCCAAAATAATGGTCAGATAAAATTTCAATATATTTTCTTGTAAATTACTTTTCAGGATAGTATTTAATGGAAAAAAAAATTTCTTATAATTTCCTATGTTTGGTATACAAAAAAGACCATGCATTCATCATTTTCAATGGGATCAAGGCCTGCGATGATTTCTGGGTATGGTAAATAAGCAAGGTTGCATATGACCACAGAAGTTCAGCAAGAGTCAATAGTTGTTAAAGGCACAAGATGCATAGTCCCACCCAAGAGCTTAAGCATTAGTAGGGTTTCAAATATTGCTGATGACATAATGCATGTTACAAAATGTAAATATCATTTCGAAATTTGAAAATGACATTGACTTCTGCAAACAACCCAATAACAGCCATCACAAGGAACGTCACAAACATGTACCAGTACTTATATAATTGAAAGTTTATTTTTCAATTGTTCTACCTTTTATTGAGGCCATGCTACACACTGTCCTCCCACTTTTCTTTCTTTTACAACCTTTAACAACTTAATTGGCCGCAAATTCTTGATATTTTTCTTTTGCAAGTATATAAACAAGGTATTTTGGCAAAAAAAAAAGTAATTTTCAATAATCTTTGTATTTCATCTTTCACTATTTTGGCCCAGAAAAAAAAAAAAAAAAGTAATACTCCCTCTTAGCAGCAGATCCTTTCTTTTTTCCAGGGTTAATCCATAAAAGGGGTCAAATAAGCAATAAAATGAATTTTCTAAAATGAATTTAGAAAAAGAAAAACAGAGGGATCAATTGACCCTCGTCATTTTATATAGTGGATCCACCACAGCTTGCACTATTGTTTTGTTTTTACAAGCAGAAGAACCCACTTTAGAACAGCACAGCTAACATCTACAAGTAAATTTCAAATAAGGCCTAAGCTTATTACAGTTAAAGATATAAATCACGTCTCAACTACCATACAATAAATTTATTGATCATCAACGGAGCCATGTTCACTTACTTTCCATGGGCAGTTTCTCCCGAAAGCATGATTGCATCAGCACCTTCACGTACTGCAATTGCTATGTCTGAAACTTCAGCCCTTGTTGGTGTAGGATGATTAATCATGCTTTCAAGCATGTTTGTAGCTACAATCACTGGTTTCTTCATACTGTGACACCTTTTAATGATCTCTTCCTGTTTTAAAACAACAAAGTTTGATCAAATAATAAAATTTCAATATTTTTGAACTGAAAATAAGTACCATATATAAACTTTGGACTTCCTGTTTTAAAACAACAAAGTTTGATCAAATGATAAATTTCAATATTTTTGAGCTGAAAATAAGTACCATATATAAACTTTGGACATGAGTCATAACAAGGCATGTGCATCAGTCAGAGTCAATTAGGCCACATGCAGGAAGATATAGTAGTCAGCTTCAATGATTTGGCTCACCAAGTAGTATGATTTAAAAATGGAAGATAAGTACAGGGTTTACTAGAAATAGAATGCAATTTAGCTAGACTTCCATATTTGGTTAAGGTGAGAACCTGAGGTTTAGCCTTAGCTTAACCTTTTACTTTGCACCTTTAAACAACAAGCAATGAGAAATCTGACAGATACAGTAACGTGCATTTGAAAGTTTGGTTTTAGTAAAAGCCTCATACACTTTAATTTACCTGCAACAAAGGGACTTCCTCAATTGGAAGTTCAGCACCAAGATCTCCACGAGCAACCATTGCCTATCAAAAAAATGAAGTTAAAATGCAACAGGACATGATGATAGAAAACAATGGATAATAAGTTCCTGAAACTCTAATATGTTTGAAAAACAGCATTTGGGTAAACATACACACAGAAAGCAGTAGTCCATTTAAAACTAACCCCATCAGATGCAGATATTATTGAATGAAGATTTGGTATGGAGTCAGCACTTTCAATTTTTACAGTCACATGAATGTCAGCATTGCAGCCTACATGAGGTTTGAAGCAGATTGATTAGATATAGAGGAAAAAAGTGAAACCAAATAAAACTGACTTGAAGACCATATTACAATGAAGAAAATAGTCTACTTTTGAGATAATCTTTCAACTCATGGACCACTTGTGCATCTTTCACAAAGGAGACCGCATAGAAATCAACTTGGTTGTCGACACCAAATTTGATATCTTCCCAGTCTTTGTCTGTCCGAAATGACAAATGAAATTGAACATTCTAATTAAGACAATAAAAGATGGCTGATATCAGCAATAAAACCATTCAAAATCCGAACAAAATATACCAGTAATTGAAGGCAGATTTGCACTCTTTCCACGCACATTTAAATGACGCCTGGATTTTAGTTCTCCACCATCAACTACAACACATTTAACTGTATCCGTTGTCTTTGACTTCACAGCTAATGACATCATTCCACCTGCCAGAGTCACAGAAAACAACTCCTCATGTGTTGCGAACAAGTAGCAATCAAGGACTTCATCAAATGAAATATAGAAACCAATCCGGAAAAAAAAAAGAGTCAGAAAATCCAGTAATGAGTTGGCACGATATTTTGCCAGTTAAAAGCCACCTGAACTACAAAAATAATTCAAGTTTACCACTTGGCAGCCTCAAAAAATTACACAAACAATAGATAATCTGAATCTTCTTTATCAATTCCAAGTGCATCTACTTCAATTATTGAATTCAGCAATTTAATGGAATTGCAAGAATTCAAATGTCATTGATCCTCAAAATCACATACTCACATTTTACATTAAATAATACATTGTATAAGTCATAAGTTCTGATACCATTGATTTTCCACTACAAATGCAAAACAAGCCTCCTATTAGATAGTACAGTATAAAGGAACTTAGCAGCTCAGCAACATAGACAAAGTAGACCCACCAACATGGTGAATAGCTCAAACCCCTGTTAGAATCTTGTAATTATTGGGATAGATTGTGCATATATTAGAAGGATACTAGGAGATTATTAGGAGATATTAAGAGATTATTTTCCTTTTTGAACTATTTTCTGTATATTATATACACCCTAAACCGTATATGAAAATTTATCAAGCCAATTGTTTGTTTCAAAACTTCTTCTTCTCTCTTTCACATGGTATCAGAACCTATAGTGGTCTGATTATTTTTCCTCTCTTTATTTTTGCAAATTCTCCTATTTCCACACAAAAAAACCCGACTTCAGTTCTGACCTGTTACGGCAACTTTATTGCTGCCTTGAATCACCAATATTCTGAAGGAGTTGGATCTCACAGCCACCGGAGATCAGTTCCCTAGCTTCCGATGACCCAGGACCCAAAATTTCATCGCCGAAAACCTCACCGTCGACCGCCACGCGCCACCGCAAGGTTTCTGTCTCCGTCGCACACGCCGGCGCATGAGCCCTTTTTCGACGACCTCTCCTTCAACGGCCACCTCTGACCGGTTCGCCTGAGTCCGGCCATCACTTTTCTAGTCAGCCCCTGCACTCTCTCTCTCTCTCTCTCTCTCTTAAGGTATTCACAGCCCTTTTTTTATTTCTATTCATGTACAAAACCTTCTCCCGAATTAAAAAAAAAAAAAAAAAAAAAAAAACATGACTGACAGTACTCTAATTAAACCACTCTTCTCTAATCCACCTATTATCACTATTGTGAAGCTTCTAGGCAATAGCAATTATGTTTCTTGGTCGTCTTCTGTTGAATTATGGTTTATGGGACAAGGGTATGATGATCATTTAAGTAAAACAGCTACTGATATTTCGAAAAAAGATAGGACGGCATGGTCTAAAATTGATGCACAATTGTGTAGTTTGTTATGGCATTCTCTTGAGCCTAAGTTGCTTCTCTTATTTCAATCCAAACCTGTTGTAAGGTGTGGACTAAAGCCAAGACACTGTATACCAATGATATACAGCGAATATATAAAGTGGTGTTTGATGTTGTTAACTTGCAGCAAAATCAGCAAGATATAGCTAGTTATCTTGGATAAGTTGAGACCTTACTTTATGAATTTAATTCCCTTATGCCTTTCTCAGAAAGTACTGCTACACAAGAACAACAAAGAAATAAATTATTCATGGTTTTGGCACTCATAGGTCTTCAATCTGATCTTAGTTTAGTCTGAGATCAAATATTGACAGGTTCTATAATTCCCACCTTGGAGGATGTTTCTACTCATCTCCTTCGCATCTCTGTAACCCCAGCTTCATCACAAAATATGGAAACATCTGTATTTGCGGTTCAGAATAATAGTCGAAAGTGGAAAGGTAACAAATCCAAACACTGTACTCATTGTGACAAGCCTGGTCATACTCGTGAAAGTTGTTGGAAATTGCATGGTAAACCATCGCAGAATCATTCTTTCAATGCTGGCAAATCTGTTGCTCACTTGGCTCAGAATACTGGTGCTGGACTTTTGTCATTACCTGATCAAGCATTTGGTGATATTACCTTATCTGGGACAGACTACAGTGAGTATTTACAATTTCAGACAGCCAAACAACAGTCATCTACCATCTCTCAATCTGGTTATTCAGTCGCTTGTCTATCCAAATCCACTATTCCTGATCCTTGGGTCCTTGATTCTGGTGCTTCTGATCACATCTCTAGTAATGAAACTCTTTTCTCTACTCTCTCTCTGTTCCTTCAAACACATCTACGGTCACTTTAGCCAATAGTTCTCAAATTGTAATTAAAGGAATTGGAGAAGCACAACCTCTTCCCTCAGTTACTCTAACCTCAATACTATTTACTCCTGAATGTCTATATAATTTGATCTCCATTAGCAAATTGACCAAACAGCTTAATTGTATTGTATCCTTTATAGCTGACTATGTTTTTGTGCAGGACCGACGTACGGGGAAGATGATTGGGGTAGGATATGAGTCACAAGGATTGTACTATCTTTCCTCACCAAAAACCACAGTCGTACTTACTTCCACTGCTTCCGCTGACCTCCTTCATCATCGTTTTGGACATCCCAATCTCATCAAGTTTAAACAATTAGTTCTCAGTCTTTCTACATTATCTTCTCTTGAGTGTGAGTCGTGTCAACTTGGGAAACAAACTCGTGTCTCTTTTTCCAAACGTGTCAATAATAGGGCTGCAGCTATGTTTGACATTGTTCATTCAGATGTATGGGGTCCTAGTCGTGTTAGTTCCACATTGAGTCTTAATTACTTTGTCACTTTTATTGATGACTATTCTCGACGTACTTGGTTGTTTCTTATGAAAAATCGTTCAGAATTATTTTCTATTTTCCAAACTTTCTGTGCTGAAATTCATAATCAATTTGGACTTTCCATTAAAATATTATGTAGTGATAATGCTAGAGAGTATTTTTCTCACCCTTTTAATCAATTTATGTCTTCTCAGAGAATAATGCATCCATCTTCTTATGCTCATACTCCTCAGCAGAATGAAGTTGCTAAAAGAAACAATAGGCACCTCATTGAAACAGACTGTACCTTATTTATTAATAATAATGTGCCATTACATTTTTGGGGGGATGCCACTCTTACTGCCTGTTTCCTCATTAATCGCATGCCTTCTTCTGTTCTGAATAATTAGAGTCCTCACTCTATTGTTTTTCCAAATCAGAATTCTCATAGTCTTCATCTCCGAGTTTTTGATTGTACTTGTTTTGTTTATGATCATACTCTAGGAAAAGACAAACTTCAACCAAAATCAGCCAAGTGTATCTTCTTAGGGTATTCTCGTCTCCAAAAAGGATACAAATGTTATGATCCGGTCACGCATAAATACTTTGTCGCTGCTGATGTGACATTTTTTGAGACTTCTCCGTATTTTTCACAACACACGGTCAATGAGGATCCTACTTCTGCGACTCTTCCTGTCCCTACTCCTCTTCCTGGTCCAACCACTACTCGCCCTCTCCAAGTCTATTCACGTCGACCTTCGCAGATTGACCCTCCTGCTAATTCTCTTCATGATGCAGGTATATTACTTGGTGACTCATCTCCTATACTGATATCACCTCCTACACCGGTCATGCCATTAGCAGAGGAAGCTCCACTTCCCGTTGCCCTCCGTAAAGGTATTCGTTACACACGGAATCCACACCCCATTTATAATTTTTTGAGCTATCATCGTTTATCTCCTTCATATTATGCTTTTGTTTCCTCCTTGTCTAATGTCCCTATACCTAAGACTGTGAGTGAAGCATTATCACATCCAGGGTGGAGTCA
>CANUEX010065903.1:0-38416 GCA_948099535.1 Jatropha multifida
CAGTTGTTTGTGGGTGATATGATTGTCATTGTGTGAATGGAGAATGTCCATTTAGAATGCCTTAAGTATCATTTGTGTGATTGTGTGGGTTTGGTATTATATGTTATTATTCACTGAGTTTTATACTCACCCCTTTCCCCCCTTATCCCTTATGTTGTTTCAGGAAATTGTGAATCAGTTGAATATAGTTGGAGCATTAGTTTTCTTTCCTTTGAGGTTATTTAAAGGATTATGTAAATGTATAAGATAGAATTATTTAGAATTCTTTGTAGTAATACAGTAGTAGAAAATCCGCAGTTATGTTAAGATTTATGAATGTAATAATAATGTTAAGTGTATGTAAGACTTTATGGGAATGATTGAGTTGAATAAAATAAGGCCCTGTGATAGTTTGAGTCATTAAAAATATAATGGGCCAACTTGTAGAACATTTTCATGTAATTATGGTATTGAAATCTGAGATTAGGCTTACTACGGGCCTCAGGGGGCCTTAAGTTTACCCATGTCCTAGTGCCGGTCCAGCCCATGGAAACGGGTCGTGACACGGTATTTGATATATGATATTTTGATTCTATAAATTTATATAATTTTCGCCTTTGATTACATTCATATGTTGCATTTATTATATTGAATATATTTGTGAATAATTGCGATGTGAAATAATGTGCTTTTGTATCTGGGTGGAAATTGGGACGACGTGTATCACTATGGATCAGTGGGCTAGATATGGGGAATCGGCTCCCTGTTATATATATATATATTATTATAATGGAAATTGGCCGGGGGCCAATAGGTGGATTTGTGACTTCACTGACCAATTTTCATATGTTGTGAAAATCTAAATGTGATTTGTTTGAAAGTGCTGATGTATGACACGTGCTTGTGAAGTATACCCATTTTATATATATATTGTGAAAGCATACTGTTTGAATGTGTAGGTTTGCATTATTTATTATTATTCACTGAGTTTAGTGAAACTCACCCCCATACATAAATATTTTTCAGGGAATAAAATTATTGCTGGTATATAAAACTCTGCTTTCTTCTCCGCAGAGAATTAGCGGTTGTTTCAAACCTTAAAAATGTTAGTATGAGCTATTTCTTGACTTAAGCTATTTCGAGTATTTTTGTTCAGTCCCGCAGTTAGGATGTTTAATCAATATTTGGTTATGTAAAAGAAATTATCGTGTGATTATAAATAAATTGTGGAGTATTTTTTTTTAATATTTGAAGCCTATATGATAGGAATAATTTGATCATATTATGACAAATAAATGTTTACATGAAAATGTATTTTTATTAAATAGATATGGGCCCGAACTATGAACAATATTTAATATTAAGGCTGGATCAGAAATGTTAATTCTGATTAATTTATGAATAATGTCATAATATGAGCTTACTATTCCCTTAGTCAAATGATAATAGAAATGGATTTTAATAGTTTAGGCTTACCCCGGGTTTCAGGGACCTTAAACTTACCTAGGTCCTAGTGCCGGTCCGGCCCACGGTTTTGGATCGTGACATTTATATTGTTGTTTCATATAATAAAATTTTATAATTATGATAGAATGTGATAAATTAATTTTAATATATATATATATATATATATCCTTTTTATTTGAATGTATTAATTTTTTTAATTTTACCTTTTTTTTCAATTTTATCTGTATTCGTTTGATGAATTTTTCTATAGTATCTTATCTATATACTCATCTTCTTTGATTTATAAAGAATTACGTGGATAGAGGCAATATTTGATAGTATATATGTATATTCTACGTCTACTGTATATCTATTTATATATTTTTTTGAAAGAATCTATATTTCTATATATTGCCAAAAGCATACAAAAAGAAAATTTCATATATAAATTAATTCATTATAAAAGTTTAGTATTATGTTTATTTATTCAATTTTTTTTCAAAAACAAATAGACATAGAATTCAAACTTCACGATTGGATAATATAGGATTTACAAGATTTAAATATAATTGAATTTAAAAGGTAAGAATACTTTTTTTTATGTCAAAGATTAATTGATAAGTTTAAACGTGATTCTTATTCATAAGAAAATATATGGTTTCTTTTTAAAATTAGAAATTAATTTAATAATTTAATTTTAATTTTTTTAATTTTTAATTTCGTTTTATTTTGTATTATTGCAGTGAAAAATGATTCATGTACCAAATCATGAAATTAAAACTTACGTGCTTAATAAGAGAGCATATTTACAAAAATAAATTTTCTAAAAAATTAACTCTAAAACGTTTATTTTGTCACACATTTTATTGATAAATTTAATTTGTCTAATTTTCTTATCTAAATATATATATTTTTTTAGAATAGATTTAATTTTTAGATAGTCAAAAATGTTGATTTATATTATAAATGAAGCTATATAAACTAAAAATAATATATATTAAATATTAAATATAAATTACAATATATATTAATAAAAAATTCACGTAAAAGTAAAAGCGAGCCATTACCTAATTATATATAATTTACATGCACAGCATGAGTCGATGGTTCATAATCGTGTGCACCACTTTCCTCCCATATACCCACGACAGCAACATAATCCTACTTCTACTCACTGGCCCTTTCTGACTCTCTAGTCTTTTTTTTTTTCTGGAGAAATTATTATTTAATATTACCAATTGCCACTTGGCTTTTATATATTTATGTATGCTTTTATTTTTTAATATGAACATGAGGCAGGAATTTATAAGAATTATAGATATATTTTTATGATAATGATTTATTTTAATTTGATATCAAAAAGTTCTAAAATAATTTTAATGATCAAGTTGAAATTTCAAATTTTTACCGTATTTGGTAAGCATAAAAATATCATAAAAAATCTCAAATTTTGTTTATTTATTTAATAATAAAAATTTACAAATATATGTAATAAAAAAATAAAATTAAGTTGATAGTAAATACATTTTTTTTCGTTTCAAAAAAATATCTATTTTTCATTCATCTCAAATTATAGTTTTTATATTTGATTCAATCTATATCCTCAACAATTGAATATATTATCATACTATTAATTAAATCTTAATATTTTTAATTTTAAAAAAAGGTTGTAATATACAAAAAAATTGTAGTTTAATTATATTAATTATATTGTTAATAATTTTTTAATTATTTTTACGGGAAACTAATTATATTTCTGTTTTTCATATATATATAGTCGGGATGGAATTGAATTTTGTTGACATCAAATCCGTTCATTAAAAAATAAAAGGCTCTCAATAAAATATTACTCTAAGAATTCAACACTCAACTACACGTTGAAATGACTAATCATAGTTGGGACAGGCTTATTATCGCAGAAACCAGTCAACCTTCCGACTAAATTCTCCCCACGTGGCAGCCTAAGGAGCGCTGAGTCAATTTGGGCGGCCACGACGTTTACTATTTTTGTTCTTCACGTGCTGACTTCTACTGCCTATCACTAAAACGTTTTCTAGAGAGAGCCAATTTTTTTTTCAATTTTTTGAATTTAATTTTCTTACTTACCATGAAAATTATATCAAAATAATGGATTATATTAAAAAAATAGCTTATAATCAAATATAAACAAAATTACAACTGCGTTCCTTTTATTTAGTAATAATTTGTAAAAATTTTGCTTATTTGTTCAAAAAATTTTTTTTTATCCTTATTGATAAAAATAAAAAATTTTCAAATTAATATGAAAGACTTGATTATGCCTTGAAAGAAAGAATTTGAGACGAAAGTTTTAAAAAATTAATTGATGGTTCATAGACGTAACAAGTAGACGTAAGAACATTCTATGGGCTTCATATTTAAACTTTTCACATTGATTCATAGCTTTTATGTAAACATTTTATTCGTTATTATTTAAAAACAATAAACGCATACTAAATATTATTATAAAAATTTATTATTTTATATAATAAGATCAAAATAAAAAAAATAATGAACTCACCTTAAAATGAAAAATCTAAATCTCTATAAGTATATAAATTTTAAGGCTTAAAAACTTATGTGCAATATATTAACGTATTAGAATATGAAATTGATGACGTGATATTTTATTTTTTTTATTATAATTAATATTTTTTGAATTTAATAAAAAATATATTTTTTATAAAATAATGAATTTATAAACTAATAAATTTAATGGATGATTTATTATAATTAGTTTTTTCATTTAATAAAATTTAATTTTTTATGAAATAATAGAGTTATAAACTAATAAGTTAAATATTTTTGTACATTTGAATATATGAAAATTTTAAAGATAAAAAAATAACTAATTAACTATAATTTTTATGAAAATTCATTCAATTTAATTTAAAAAAAATAAAATTTATACTGTTCTCCAATGGCCGTATACATGATTAGTTTAATAATAATAATAATAATATATAAATTTTTACCAAATAATTGTGGGTGTTGTGTGTTTGTTATTTAACCAATAAAAAAAATAACAAACATGAATATTGCATTAAGACTTTGTTTGCTGTAAAAAGTAATTTACGTGCTCTATTTTTCCTCCTTTCTTGCAATTATCAGGACATCTTGAAGTGTGAACTAGCGTCAAAATTCAAGCCAACCTCCTACTTGGAATGTTATAGTCTACCAAAAATCTCACATTTCCACACTTCTCTTACTACAACCCAAAAACCTCTACTAAGCCCCTCACCGGCCACAGGAATGTCCGACGGAAAATATTTCCGGCAATGTCATTTTCTGGTGATTTGCTTTCTTTTTATTTTCCTCATACAAGTTTCTCCAGCCAAATCAGATGAACGTCAAATTCTTCTAAATTCGAAATCTGCTTTCAAGAATTCAAGAACAAACGTGTTCAATTCATGGACACAAGAAAATCCTGTCTGTAACTTTACTGGAATCATTTGCAATAACAATGGATTTGTCAAAGAAATCAATCTTTCTCTACAACAACTTGTGGGTGTTGTTCCTTTTGATTTAATTTGCTCTTTGCAATCTTTGGAAACAATTTCAATGGGGTCAAATTTCTTGCACGGAAGCATTACTGAAGATTTAAAAAATTGCAGAAGTTTGCAAGTGTTACACTTGGGAGGGAATTCATTTTCCGGGAAAGTGCCTGATTTGTCTACTTTGGTTGAATTGAGGATTTTGAGTTTAAATAATAGTGGATTTTCTCGTTCTTTTCCATGGAATTCACTAGAAAATCTTACCAGTCTTGAATTTTTAAGCTTGGGTGATAATCCATTTGATGCTACAAGTTCTTTTCCTGTTGAGGTACTAAAGCTTGAAAAGTTATATTGGCTTTACCTTACTAATTGTAGCATCGGAGGACAAATTCCAGAGGGAATTTCGAATCTCACTCTGCTTCAAAACCTTGAACTTTCTGATAACCAGTTGTTTGGAGAAATTCCTGAAGGAATAGGAAAGCTTACCAAGCTTATACAACTTGAGATTTATAATAATTCCTTGACTGGAAAACTTCCTGTAGGAATTGGAAATATCACAAGCCTAGTGAATTTTGATTGTTCACACAATAGGCTTGAAGGTGAAATTGGGGAATTGAAATCCTTGAAAAATCTCGCTTCTTTACATCTCTTTGAAAATCAATTCTCAGGTGAGATTCCTGAGGAATTTGGTGACTTTAGGTACCTTGAAGAGTTCTCTATTTACACTAACAAGTTTACAGGTTCAGTGCCTCAAAAGTTAGGCTCTTGGGCAGACTTCCAATACATTGACGTTTCAGAGAATTTCTTGACGGGTCCAATACCTCCTGATATGTGCAAAAATGGGAAAATGACTGATCTCCTTATTCTGCAGAATAAGTTCACAGGCCAAGTACCTGAAAGCTATGCAAATTGTAAGTCTTTGACTCGTTTACGTGTAAACAATAATTCACTTTCAGGCACTGTCCCTGCAGGGATATGGGGTTTGCCAAATCTTATTATCATTGATTTTAGTATGAACCAATTTGAAGGTCCTGTCACAGCTGATATTGGTAATGCACATTCGTTAGGATTACTAATTTTATCTAATAATCGGTTTTCTGGTGAGTTACCTGCTGAAATTTCTAATGCTTCTTCATTAGCGTCAGTTCAGTTGAGTTCAAATCAATTTCTTGGAAAAATCCCAGAAGGTATTGGTGATTTAAAGAGACTTAACGATCTTTATTTGGATGGAAACCTTTTTTCTGGTACCATACCAAATTCATTGGGCACATGTGTGTCTCTTACTGTTATAAACCTTTCTGGGAATTCATTTTCGGGAGAAATCCCTCAAAGTCTTGGATCTTTGCCTACTTTGAATTCCTTGAATTTGTCCAGTAATAAACTTTCTGGTCAAATTCCAGAGAGTTTATCATCTGTAAGGCTTAGCAATCTTGACCTGTCTAATAATCAGTTGATTGGTCCAATACCTGCATCTTTATCACTTGAGGTCTTTCGCGAAGGCTTTGGTGGAAATTCAGGCTTATGTAGCAACTATTTGAGGAATATCCAACCTTGTTCATCAACTGCTAGAAGTTCTGGTCACCTTCGAGTGCTTCTATCTTGTTTTGCAGCTGGTCTGCTAGTTTTGGTAATTTCTGCTGTTTATTTATTGTTCTTGAAGCAAAGACCAAACAATCTTGATCATCCACTAAAGTGTGGTTCTTGGGATATGAAATCATTTAGAATACTAAGTTTTAGTGAAAAGGACATTATTGATGCTATCAAATCAGAGAATTTGATTGGAAAAGGAGGATCAGGAAATGTGTACAAAGTTGTGCTTGATAATGGAAATGAACTGGCTGTGAAACATATTTGGATGTTGAATTCAAGCGACCGAAAAAGCCTGCAAAGCAGCTCAGCTATGCTGAGTAGAAAGAATTTCCGGTCAGCAGAATATGATGCAGAAGTGGCTACATTAAGTGCTGTAAGGCATGTAAATGTTGTTAAACTGTATTGTAGTATTACAAGTGAGGATAGCAATCTGCTGGTTTATGAGTATCTACCAAATGGAAGCTTGTGGGATCAGTTACATTCTTGTAACAAGATGAAGATGGGATGGGAGTTGAGGTATACAATTGCAGTAGGGGCTGCGAAGGGATTGGAGTACTTGCATCATGGATTTGACAGACCAGTAATTCATCGAGATGTGAAGTCGAGTAACATTTTGTTAGATGAAGAGTGGAAGCCTAGAATTGCTGATTTCGGACTTGCTAAAATTGTGCAGGCTGGTGGTGGAGGAGATTGGAGTCATATCATTGCAGGCACTCATGGATACATGGCTCCTGGTAACTTTTGTCACTTCTTTCTTTGCTTTCAATCTTACATTGACAATTTTTCATACTTCTTCTAATGATAATTTCACAAACTTGTTGCATAATTTGTTTTTGGTATGCAGAATATGCATACACTTGCAAGGTAAATGAGAAAAGTGATGTGTATAGTTTTGGGGTAGTACTAATGGAGTTGGCCACAGGAAGAAGGCCAGTTGAACCAGAATTTGGAGAGCATAAAGATATAGTGTATTGGGTTTACAGCAAAATGAGTAGCAAAGAGAGTGCACTAGATATAATTGACTCAAACGTATCAGAGAATCTAAAAGAGGATGCCATTAAAGTTCTGCAGATCGCTATTCATTGCACAGCAAAGATCCCAGCTCTAAGACCATCAATGAGAATGGTAGTTCAGATGCTGGAAGAAGCTGAACCTCATAAACTTACTGATATTACTGTCATCAAGAAAGAAGCTGGCAATAGTCAAGATGAGAATATGAAGGCTTGTAGCACATTTGATATGAGCACTTGAAAGCTTATAAACCTGTTATTTTTACTATGGGAAAGGTCCGTCAGCAACAGATTGAGAACAAGAAGTATCATTTAGATCTTAGTTTGTAAGTGATATAATAATGAACTTTTGCCTTTTAAATGTAATATAATTTCTCGTACAAGGCATTTTACGGAAAAAACTTTCATTGGAGAGAACTTTTATTATCAGAATTCAATAATCCTGTAGGAAAAACTTTTCTAGGAAAGAAAATTTTGCAATGTTTACATGATAATTGAATTTGGTTGAATTATGGGAAAACATTTGGTTGCATTAGTATATGTATTTCTTTTATACGCTTAGTTTGAAGGTCCAATAATGGATAATCATTTATCCCTTGTATTCACCAAATCCTCTTATCTTTTATATTCTTATAAAAATTAAAAAGACTAATCTGTAACTGCATATAGGATCTTACGATTTGACAATAGATCTAATTCAAATCCCTCCGCCAATATTAAAAAAAATATATAAAAAATAAAAAAATCTTATTTTTGTTAATATTTTTATACAAATGTAAAAAAAAAAAATATTAGTTATTTTTTATTATTCCTCTAGATATGTACAAACAAGAATGAACAAAGAAACAAGACAAGTGACAAGCATAGTGCTAAGCAAAATTAGCAAATGCAGTTCAGCAATTGGGCTTTAGGAATCTTAAGCTAGTCTACTACATTTTACGACGCTACCCATTACTCGGATGCCCATTAACAATGGGTTTATTAGGTCTTACAGTTTCACTCACTCCTCTGTTTTCTTCACTTCCCTTCGTTTCCACTCGCTCCACTTTCTCTTCCCATCTTCTTTCCCTCTCTTGTCCTTCCACCAGTTAAGTCTTTCATGCAACTATTCTCTCTCCACTTCCGTGGCGCTTTTGATCGTCTTCTTCTTATTTTCTTTGTTGGTTTTGTGACTCTGCAGGAAGGAGAAGTTCAGTGTTACGTGTGCGAAATATTGGTTATAAGAGCGAATTGGAAGTTATGGAATCGAGAGAGACGACACCGGAGCTCAATCGGGATCTTTATCCACTTATTGAGCCGTATAGTACTGGCTTTTTGAAGGTTTCGGATCTTCATACAATTTATTTTGAGCAATCGGGCAATCCTAGTGGTCATGTGAGTGGTTATTGCATCATTTTTGTCCTTTTGTTTTCTTCTTTTCGTTGTTTCTTTGTACGCATTATGTGTCATGATATACTTGTGCAAGCTAAGAATAGATTGTTAGGAATGGGTGTTTGTTTTAGATATAATTTTGGGTTGGGATGGGCTAGGGAAGATGAAATTTTATACTCTTACTGCTTAAGCTTTGGTTGATGCAATGCTCTTAGTATAACAAAGTTTTGAAATCAGAATTATATGAAAATGCAAGAATGAGGCATTGCAGCTTCATCTAATTCCAAGTTTTAGCTGAATTCTGTATCCCCTTACATACACGTGATGATGCTACTTTTAGTTTGAATTTTCCAAATTTAGAATAAATATTCATTTGATCAGTTAATTGAGTCTTTACATTACATTGGAGGATAATGGGAAAATCTTAATTATGTTAGAACTTAGAAAATGCCTGCTGATATCTTGGTTGCTCTGTTGGTCATCATTCTGATTGTTTATACTGCCTTTACGTGCATTATGTACCAACTGGAAAAGTGCTAATGCTTTTCAACGAGTTCAATAGTCTGGGGGCTTTTTAGAATAAAACTTATAGTACGAATACTGCCTAGCTGTTAGCACATGTAGTAGGTGATTCTAGCTTAAACAAATTTATGTTCTTGTTCTTTACTTGCTAGAGTAGTTTGGTTGTATGCGAGTATTGTCCCGTGAAAAGTCTTATTTAATAATCTGTGCATTTTCTTGCCACCTCTTGAAAATTTTTAATGTTTTCTTTTATTACATAAAACAAAGGTAAGTTACTTTAAGTTTTCATATGGTTATCATGTTATTAACTCTTGTCGCAGCCAGTTGTTTTTCTTCATGGCGGTCCAGGGGGTGGAACAGCGCCAAATAATCGTAGATTTTTTGATCCAGATTTTTATCGGATCATTCTATTTGATCAGGTTAATATCGCTGCTCATCACTATCAAACTGAACTATGTGCTACGTCTTATCTCTAAAACATGAATTGTGTACATCATTTTCAACAGAGAGGCGCAGGCAAGAGTACGCCTCATGCTTGCTTAGTGGAAAACACCACGTGGGACCTCATTGCTGACATTGAAAAGCTGAGAGAACACCTCGAAATTCCAGAGTGGCAGGCAAAGTTTTATCTGATTCTTAGAAAGGAAATTTAACGTTAACTTTATTTGTGCATGGTACACTGACTGCTAATTCTCTTCTACCATGCAGGTATTTGGTGGGTCTTGGGGAAGTACACTGGCTCTTGCATATAGCCAAGCTCACCCTGATAAGGTGCATAACTGCTATACTTTAACATTACTTCTTTTGAGGAACTCTCAGATGATGAAAACCAGGTCAATTGAAACATTGTAATAAATTCTGGGCGTTTACACAACTGACATCTATTTTGCTGACATTTTTACATTGTTTCTAAGGTTACTGGCATGGTTCTCAGAGGTATCTTTCTTTTGCGGAAGAAAGAGATTGATTGGTTTTACGAGGGTGGTGCTGCTGCTATTTACCCAGATGGTATGCTAAAATTTATTTCTTTAGATGTTATAATTGATATTGTATTAGAAATGCAATATATAAAACTTGAAATTTTCATCATGGAATGTGTGTAGAAATTACTTAGTTGGCATTTACGGCTCATTTCATGTCATGGAATTAGATATATGATATTGTTAATAAATTCTGTTAGTGACCTTATTCATTGACTTCTATGTTTCTTCTTCAGAGGTGATGATAATATTATTTTGTAGTACAATTTTGATGTCCATGCATAGAATTTTGTGGTTACTGTTATCCTTTCCAAGTTATTGATAATAACGTGTGAGCTAAACAATATGATTAGTATTCATGTCTTCCTCTCAGACGTAACTTGTAGAACCAAATCTTCAACAGCTGGAGGGAGGATCCGTTATTTTATTTTATTAATCTTAAGTTGCTTGTGTGTACTATTTTTGATGTGTAGCTTGGGAGCCATTTAGAGATCTTATCCCAGAAAATGAAAGGGGTTGTTTCATTGATGCTTACAGCAAGAGATTAAACTCTGATGATAAAGAAACACAAGTAAGACTGCAAGAGATGTCTTCTATTTCAATTTCGCTCTTCAACTAATTTTACGTTTTGTTTTTCTGATTTTTGATACATACAAGTTCCAAATCTGATAAAAAGCAAGTGCATGTCTCTAAATTACATTTGAACCTGGTTCTTACTGTTTGAATAATGGGCACATTACCCTCTTAATTTCTTAGTATGCAGCTGCAAGAGCATGGACCAAATGGGAAATGATGACTGCCCATCTTCTTCCAAATGAAGAGAACATCAAAAGAGGGGATGATGATAATTTTTCTTTGGTAAGTGACTTCGGGATCAAGTATTAGAATTTCTACTTTTTTTTTTTTTCTATTTTAGGACAAACTTTGATGCCTTGTTCCATATGAATAAATAATTTAACTTACTTTTCGATAAGAAAATAACTTTCTGCTTTTCCGTAGTTTGTATTAGCAGCATACTTATTGGATGCCTATTTAATTGCATATGGGGCATAATTTTTGTTAAATTTTGCCTATTTTTGTCATTGAGACCCTATGCCATGTCCATGTTGGTCAGAAAGCAAAAGGCAGTTACTCAAAGGCATCAAAAGCCTTCGGCCATAATTTGGTTGATGATGCTCCAACATATCTTGAAATTTTGTTTGTAAATAGGCAAGGTAGTCTTCCAAGTTGTTTAGTTTAGAAAACTGGCCATGTTATTTTGGGAGGTTTAATTTCTCTCAAGGGCATGAATTGGTTTTAATTCTTTTATGCATGGCTTAATTGGAGATACTTAGTGATAAGTTGGAAGCAGATGGTTGGCTAGTTTATTGTAACTGAAGTGAGGGAGTTATAGTGAAAAGTTGTGGGTGAATGATTCACTGGCTGAATGAATTGAATGCCATCATGGAAAACAGTTCCAATAAAGACATCTTCCAAAGAAAAGTTCCCTCAGCCAAAGATGATAATGTTTATGGATCTATTACTTGATATGAGATGTTACGGTTACTGTTGCTATAATTAGTTTCGTTTTTTTGTCTTTTTGCAAATAATGGGAGCACCAAAATGGCAAGGGATGGAGCATCAGCATTGAGATATTTTTTCTTCAGAAAGGACTGAGAAATATTTGACTTTGCTTTAGGAATTCTGTTCCCTTGACCACCATGCACAGATGACTGTGTCGATGATTACTTCACACAAAAATGGTCGTGATATATCAACAAAAGGGAATTCTTCCGTTCCAGCACTGGGATATTGGATAGCTGTCATTCAGCATATCAGAACTAGGGCTTCAAACTAAAAACCGGAAAAGGCAGGATACTTCTAAGAGTTCATGCAATCTTAGTGTTGAAAATCTAACAATTGCCCATAGATTCTGCATTAAAAAGATAGTTGATTGGGAAAATTTTGTCAATAGGGGTGCTCAAATCTTAAGAAATGGGGAATAGGCAAAGAGCTATGCGGGATTTTAACTCCTTATAGCATAATTATTTTGAATAATTTTTATTGGATTATAATATTTGGAATCTGTCCTTTTTTGTCATAATGAGTTGAACATCCAGCACATTGTTCTGATTGAAATATTGAAAAATTTGTGTTGTCCCTTGCAGGCATTTGCGAGGATTGAAAACCATTACTTTGTGAACAGGGGTTTTTTCCCTTCAGATTCTTTCCTATTAGATAATGTTGATAAAATAAGGCATATAAATACTATAATTGTACAGGTAAATTTCCTTTATTGCTATTTATATTCCCCTCTTATTTTGAGAACTGAATCCTTTAGTTAGACAAATAGATTTAGTGGGGTCAATCAACGATTGCCTCATCCGGATGATTCTATTTATTGAAATCTTTTGCAGGGAAGATATGATGTTTGTTGCCCTATGATGTCTGCTTGGGATCTTCACAAGGCTTGGCCAGAGACAGATTTTAAGGTAGGCAAATTTCTAAGAGCTGTAATACCTTTCAAATAAAATGATATAAAAAAAAAGAAAAGGAAAAGAGAGTATGAGCTTGAGGCCTTGCTCCATACTAAGCTTCACTGCCCCTCTGATGTATTTATCTTTTAGGCATGGTTTGTTGCTGATTTAAGATTTTTTTTTTTCACAATGAAGGATTTCAATGCACAGATTCCCCTCTATTGCATATTTCAAATGTGATGCTTAACTATCTTGGAGAGTTCTATGGGGTAGTTATTATTAACATTTTTATTGTGGATAAGAGTACATGATAAGCCAAAGTGTAGATTAGCTTTTCTCTTAGCAACGTCCAATTGCTGATATTATATGGTTTATATTACTAAGCTTCTTTCCTGAATTCATCCTATTAAAGCGTAAGAATCTTAGTCATTGATTTTTTGTTCATTTAAAATGTTAATAAATCCTTTCAACCGATATAACTGCAATAACTAATTTTATTTTTGGCTTGTTAATGCCTTTCTTTGAAATCTTAAAACATAATTATATTCGGTAGGCTAGTTATGCATCTGCTGTTTCAGTCAACGGTCTTCACTCTTCATAGGTTGGACTGTGAAATATGCAGCTAGTAAAGTAAAATATGTAATATGAGTTAGTCTGTTGGGTTAAATTGAGATGTAAGAAATAACAATGAGGATCTCCCTTGTTTATAACTAAAGTGTACATCTTGACTGTCGGTTGATGTATTTAGTGGTTCAATTTCTCTGCAAGAGTGATTTTCTTTGGTGTCCAGTAGATTCAATTATATGAAAACCATTTTTATTAGAAAAAAACTTCATTTCATCTTTTTTCTCTTAATTAGATAAATTACTGAGTGAGAAAACTTTGAACAGGTTGTTCCAGACGCAGGACATTCTGCTAATGAGCCAGGAATAGCTGCAGAACTTGTGGTTGGAAATGAGAAGCTTAAAAAGATTATAAAGAATAGATGCTGATAGGAGGTATATCAAGCTCAGTCAAAATTATAAAGTAGATCTCATAAATTTGCTATTCATAGACAAGTTATTTGAACAGACTATTGCTTGAAAATGGGGAACTGTATTCATTATCTGTATTGCTGTGCCATCCGGTAACACTTTGTGTGGTTAGTACAACATTTGCATTTATAATATTTACATTTTTATCTATTCCAATGAATAAATATATAATTAATCTACTTTTACAAGTTAGAGCTTTCAACAGAATTACTTTGCATGTTGAAGAAGTATTTAATAGGTGGAAATTTACAAGTCATGCATACAATTATTTGCACCGATTTACAATTACTTGCACTGATTTGCAATTGCTTACGCCAATTGATACACCCAAAATATTTGATAACGTGACATAAAGGTACAAGTATTTTATCTTTTTAATGGAAAAAAAAAGAGATAAAATCATAATAATTAAAAATGAAGTAGGTGGAAGTGATCCAACTTGTAATTTTGAAGGTTCAAGTTGTATTAGACTATCAAAGTGTTCAATCAATATCAAGATTATTAATAAGTAGCACTAGTTATCATTATCAACATTTTAGCTATCAATTATGAATCAATACAAAAAAATTATGTTAGTGCATCAAAAGATTTTATAATTACTTTATATGTATTAAAAAAGAAAGGAACAATCTTATCATGTGACCTTAATCAGCAAGAATTAGAATTATTTTATGTCCTAAACATTAAAAGTAGTTTGATACGTTAAGGATATTACCATGTGGTGGTGCTCCAAGTGGGCGAGCCAAATATGTTTGTGATCCAACACTTGAAATTGCATAGTGCACCAATATGGCGTGCAAACAGCCAAGTGGCTTCCCATCATCGTACAAAGAGATGATTATAATAATAATAATAATATCAATTAATTCATACTAATCTTTCAATTTCTTCTCTTTAATTACTTTTTTTTGTCGATATCAATTGCACTTAATTTGTAGAGTATTGGTTTAATTGGGTTTGTGAGCATTGATAAATTAAAACATTATATATACAACCACAAATTTATTTATTATCATAGATAAATTAGGATGTGACAAGAAACATGTTCATGAAATATTAATATATGAAATCAATCAAAATAATACAATTATATACAATTATAAATTTCATTATATATAAATATAATGAAAAATAATAATAATAATTAGAGCGAAAGAGGAATAAATGCACCCATTCTTGAAACCCAAAAAAAAAAAAAATCATAGGGCCGCTATTAGGGAGCTTGCCTCTATATTTAATGCATTTGATGAAGACAGGGAACTAGCACGGAAAGTACCACTACATTATATAAACACCACAACCTCATAGTACGAAGGCAGGCTCAAGCTCAAGCAATTAGGAATAATAAAGATGGAGAGCTTTTCTTATTTTCGTAAGATCAAATCAGAGCCTCTTTGTAAATTCGCAAGCACCAGATTATGTAGCTCCTATGTGTATAGCAAGACTATAATCAAGTCATCTTTCCATATCTTGCTCTTTCAAGTAAACCCATTTTGGATTGAATTATCCTATTTTACAATCATTTCTCTTTTTGGGTTTCTGGCTTTGAAAGCTTCAAAGCCAAGAAATACTGCTACTTCCTCATATAAACCGAGCAGTCTTGATATCTTCTTCACATCAGTTTCCTCTACCACAGTTTCAAGCATGTCAACAGTAGAAATGGAGTTTTTCTCTTATACCCAACTTGTTATTATAACTTTTTTGATGTTTATAGGTAGTGATGTCTTTACTTCTTTGCTTGGACTTCATTTCCAAAGATATATCCATGAAAAAGACCTAATAGTTACCAATACTAACCCTAAAGAATTGGTTGTTTTTTCTGGTTCTGTTGGGGTAGAAGAGAATGAGAAACCAATAGAAAAGAATGACCTAGAAAGTAATAATAATAATAACCTAAACAACTCTTTATGTAGTGATGGTTTAAAATATGACTCTGTAGTTAAGAGTTTGAGTCATGTGGTTCTTTGCTTTCTTGTAGTGGTTCCCTCGTTGGGTATTGCGCTAGTTGCTTTATATATAGGCATAGTTTCAAATGCAAGAGAGGTATTAATAAAGAAAGGCATTCACCTACAAACATTTGCTTTTTTCACTGTAGTTTCAACTTTTGTGAATGCTGGTTTTGTACCCACAAATGAGAATATGATTGTTTTCAAGAAAAATTCTGGCCTTCTTCTTCTTTTAATCCCTCAAACACTATTAGGAAATACATTATGTGCACCAAGCTTGAGATTTGTGATATGGGTTTTGGAGAAGATTACAAAAAAAGTGGAGTATAGGTATATATTGAGGAATAATAGAGAAATAGGTTATAGCCATTTGCTTTCTGATGTACATTCTTGGTGTTTGGTTGGTACAGTTCTGGGGTTTATAGTAATGCAATTTGTATTGTTTTGCTCTATGGAGTGGAACTCAAAAGTGATGGATGGCCTAAGTCCTTTCGAGAAGGTGATTGGTGCTCTCTTCCTCGTGGTGAATGCAAGACATTCTGGAGAATCTGCTTTTGATCTCAGTCTTATCTCTCCAGCAACTTTGGTTCTCTTTGTGGTGATGATGTGACTCTCTCTCTCTCTCTCTCTCTGAATTACACTTCAAAACGAACGGTTGGTATAGATAGGAACTTCAAGGATTGACTTGGAAAACGATTTAGAAAGAAGTAGCTCCATATAAAAGATAAATGCACATCTTCAATCACATAATGTTAAATCCACTTTTAGTAAATTCCGAGGAATTTCAATATTGTTTTTAACCCACAAATATTTTTATTTTTATAGATTAATTTTGTTTTGAGAAGTGTATATCTCTCCTTACAAGTGATTTTCCGCAAATTGACTTTTTATAGGAATTATTAGCTGAATTCAAGTATTTCTTACCATTCAAATTGCATTTTTTATAAATATTAAACTTCACATTTTTATGAATACAAACTGTATTATTTTAGTTTAGTGCATATGCATTAAATAATTTTTAGACATAATTAAAAATACTACACACTCGAATTCATGCGTATCAAATAGTATTGACATTGTAATGATTTTTAGATTAGATAGTAGTTGTTTTACTATATTTTCATAAAATACTAAAAATTAAATATTATAAGATTAACGTATTATAAAACGCTGTCTTAATCTCTAAACTATTTTAAATATTATGTCGCTGAACATTATAAAAAAATATGGATTTATCAAAATGATAAATCGATACTTAAAAAGTTATTGCCAATCACACCGAAGTAGAATTCATTTTAATAAGTAATCTCTACAAATTTGATGAGTATCTTTAACTATTTATCCTCTTAAATTTATTCATCAATTCTTTATGCCTAATTTAACTTGCTGGTTTGTAGGTATCTTCCACCATATTTTTCATTTATACCTACAAAGCTACAAACAGAAGTTTCAAAAAGGGAAAAGGAAAGCAGAATCCATAGAAAGACAGTAGTGGACTGCTTGTTGTTCTCACAACTGTCATATCTTGTTATCTTTATCATCCTTATTTGTATAGTGGAGAGAGAGAGAATGAAGACAGACCCTCTTAACTTCAATGTCCTGAACATCACCCTAGAAGTGATAAGGTATTTTCTTTCTAGATTCAACAATTCCTTAATCAACTGTCGACAAATTATATATCTCATTTTTATTAAATTTTTTATAAGCGGCTAAGCTACTGATAACTAACAAAAACACCACTTTTTTATCAGCAACAAAGCTTTTTATTTGAATTAAAGAATTAGGAAACATTTAACATTTTCAAGAATCTGTTCCAAACTGATAGACTTCCCAAATGACGTTTTTGTTATCTCAAGACAAACAAAAACGTCACTTGTTGTTAGCCAAAAGTAAATATATATGTATAGTCTAAATTGGGAAGATTAATTGTAGGATTGAACTTTTTGCGGTGCAGTGCATATGGAAATGTTGGGTTCTCAACTGGGTATAGCTGTGAAAGACAAATAAAGGCAGAAAGTTCATGCAAAGATGCATGGTATGGATTTGCAGGAAAATGGAGCAATTTGGCCAAGTTCATTCTCATTATTGTCATGTTCTTTGGAAGGTTAAAGAAATACACCACCAAGGCTGGTAAAGCTTGGAAGATAGCTTGACATGCATAATTAAGGTCATGCACATACAAACCCTAGCTAGCTTCCCATAAAAAAACAAGAAGATGAGGTGCAATTATATAGTGTGGAATCCAGTGTTTGTAGCTTTTTTGTGTGAATGTCTTTCGTATTTCCATAGATCCAACTTCTAATTTTTCCATAGTTAACCCTTTTTTTTTTTTCAGGAAAAAAAGGTTAAACCTTTTCTTTTTGCTTTGTATATAGTACCATGAGTAATGTTTAATATGTAATTCGTAAGTATTTTGTGTAAATGGAAAAAGTATATGAAATATTTAACAATATTCTATATGTCTTTTTTCCTTTTTTCTTTTTCTTTAAGTAAATGGAGACCAAATGAGCCACATAATAACATAATTCTTCCTTTTTAAATAAATTTCCTTCCCCCATAAATGTTTAAAAATGAGCTTAATAAAAATCTCTAACTACTAGATTGTCTCTTTAAAAACTGAGAGTGTTTATTTATAGAAAATATTTTTTTGTTTTCTAAGAAAATAACTTAGAGAATTAAAAATAAAAATAGAAAATGGAAAACGCATTCACATTTAAATAAAAAAAAACAATATTTGAATTAAAAATTAAGAAATATCATAACTTTCCTAATTAAAAAATGCCGTTCATGTTTGGGTTAGGAGAAAAGGAGCAAAAACAGTGAATTTGTGGCTTAAGCTAATCCAAGATAAATCAATGGATCCCATTAAATATCACTTCAGTCTTTTTATGATTTAATTTTTAAATTAGGATGTCAATATTTGGTTTGGATACAAAGTTCATTTTAGAATAATATTGCAATAAGTGGTAATTGGAAGTGTTTTTGAAATTTAAGCCATTAATTATTATATGACCTGTATGATAATATTAATATAAAATATTTTACTCTATGATCTACAAATAGGGTTTATGGTTTAACTTATTTTATGAACCGTATATTGTAGTACATATTATACGGTAATGATTGGCCACTTGAGTCGCCCATAAGGGTGAGTTATATTTTAGTGCTAAAAAATATTTTGGATCCTACATGTATGATGTATAATTGTATGCGAGGAGAATACTGTTATGAGTGTAAAGTTAAAATGATAAAACATATAAGTGAAAATAAAAAAAGATGTAAGCTAAAATTGTAAAATACATACTATTGGAGTGTAAAATAAAAGGAAAAAGGTTGAGGCAAAATAAGGAGAGAGTCTGCCCTTCGATTGGAGTCGCAAGAGGTATAAAGAATGGGTGGTTGTTGCTCTAAGGGATCGACGTCGTGGCTTTAAGAGATTTTTCTCTCTTCAACGCGAGTGGAATTAAAGGCATATATTTATTCACTATCAAGCCACTTTGATCCTGTCATTTTCCATTCTCTTGACATGGGGATTTCGTTTTTGTCCATCCAACCTTGATCAATCAAAAAGCCTCCCTCTCTGACAACGTTTTTACATGAACTGTGGCCTTCCGTTTCTCCCTCTCCCGTCTCTCTCATATTTATGAATTTTTATGGTCTTCGTCTCTGATCTTACTTGGCCCCATAGATGACTTTTCTTGTTGGAATTTTCAATCCCTTACCCTTCATCAATTACTTGCCCCTCTCACTCTCTTTCCAATCCTACCCTTGTTATTTTACATAATTCCCTTCTATGTCCAAGTATAGCGTTGTGTATTGGTATTGTACACCTAGCATCTAAAGTCCATTTAACTCTTAAATATTGTTTGGCGAGTCGAGGGATGTATCGGTACCCTATATTATATTATTATAAATTAAACTATTTTTTGAAAAGTCAAATAGAATACAAATCATCTAATTGGAGTTATAATTTATTTCAATACAATTGAATTTAAAACGAGTTAAGTGATTTTGATTAGTTTACATTCCTCATGTATGTCAGTATTTCATAAAGAAAAATCTAAACATTGGAGCTAGGGGACGTAGCCCCTCCTTCTACTCAAACTTATTCTAAAAGGCATGTGCTGAGGTGATTCAAATTCCAAAATGACCAACCAATCCAATCCATTTGGCACCCCTTTTATAACCAAATACGAAAAAATTTTAATAATTAAGGATTTAGTTAATTAGCAATTATTAATTATCATTATGCACATGGAGATTGACTTGTCCAGACCTCATGTACCATTTGATCCACTCGTCGAGTGGAATTATTAATTGCCTGCTAATCCTACAGAATTTTCTGATGGAATCGTCAACTGGATAGAGGTAGGAAATTGGAATCAACGCCTTCGATAATGGTGGTTGTAGCAGGCAGAAAGATGGAGAGAGATGTTACGGATGCCACTGTATTTATACGTGCGTTGGACGGAGGATGTTGAGAAATAACAAAGTTTTGTCTATAAAGATCGTTCAGTCTCAATTTTCGGTATCAGATACCCAAATAATCATAATGGAATCAAGACCTCCTTGGTGTGTAATATCCTTCAGAATAGATTTAATTCCCTTTGATCATTTGACAGGGAATTCAATTCCCATACCTCTCTATACTATTGTTAATATATATCCATCCATCCAACACCTTCTTATAATTGTGAAAGAATATCTTTCGTGTTGTGTTGTTTTTTGATAGGACAGGTGCTCTAGTGGGATTCCCTGTCAGCTGCTATGTTATTAGGAGGTGAACAGCTTGATTCTAACGGTTGTGACCAACGGCACAATTGTTAATAAAAATTTAAAAGAATTTATTAAAATGGTTCAAAGTTCATGATTTATTTCACCATTAGATTTATTTTTTTCTATCAGCAAATTGAATAATTTTGCTTAAAATTCAGCAATATAGCATTTATCGACTTTTGTCGAGGTGAGAAAAGTAATAAGTTCCAATGAAATCAAAACAGAAATACAGAGAACAATATTTATTGACAAAATATTACATGGATGATAATGATGGACAAATTAACGCGGAAGCTACACGGAGTTCCTTTTTCATGATGAAGAGCTTATCATATTTTGGTAAGAAATTAGAGCATCTTTGTAAATTCTCATAAACCAAAGTAAGTAATTCCTACATATCCTGCAAAATTTTAATCAAGTCATATTTTCATATCTTGCTGTTTGAAGTAAACCCAGTTTGGAATCAATTATCCTATTTTTGCACAACTTCTCTTTTTGGGTATTTGGCTTTGAAGCTAGCACAGCCAGGATCTATTAATCCTAATAGTACTAGTGCTTCCTCATTCAGACCTAACAATCTGGATATCCTCTTCACATCCGTATCTGCTGTTACTGTTTCAAGCATGTCAACAGTGGAAATGGAAGTCTTTTCTAATACCCAACTCATTTTTATGACCATTTTGATGTTAATGGGAGGTGAAGTCTTCACTTCTCTGTTTCAACTTAATTTGAAAAGGTTTTTCCATAGAAATGAACTAATTACCAATACTAACTCTAAAGAGTTGGTTTCTTTTTCTGGTTCTGTTGGCGTAGAAGAGAATGAGAAACCAAAAGAAAATGACTTAGAAAGTAATACTAATGACATCCACAACTTTTCCTCGCGCAGTGATGGTTTAAAGTATGAGTCAGTAAAAAAGAGTTTAGGGTATGTGGTTCTTGTGTATTTTTTAGTGGTTCAAATGGCGGGTGGTATCTTAGTTGCTTCATATATAAGTCTCGTTTCAAGTGCAAAGGAGGTGCTAACCAAGAAAGGCATTCCAATACAGACATTTTCTATATTCGTTACAGTATCAACCTTTTCCAATACTGGTTTTGTACCTACAAATGAGAATACGATAGTTTTCAAGAAAAATTCAGGCCTGCTTCTTCTTCTAATACCTCAAACACTTTTAGGCAATAAACTTTTTGCACCAAGCTTGAGTTTTTTGATATGGGCATTGGAAAAATTTACAAAAAGAGAGGTTTATAGGTACATATTGAAGAATAGCAAAGAGATGGGTTATGGGCATTTGATTTCCAGTGTTAAATGTCAGTTCTTGGCTATGACAGTTTTGGGGTTTATAGTGATACAGCTTGTATTGCTTTGTTCTATGGAATGGAACTCACAAGTGATGGATGGTCTAAGTTGGTTTGAGAAATTAGTTGCTGCTTTCTTCCAAGTGATGAATACAAGGCATTCAGGGAAGCTGTTTTTGATCTCTCTATTGTCTCTCCTGCAATCTTAGTTCTCTTTGTGGCTATGATGTGAGTCTCTCTCCTCTCTCTCTCTCTCTCTCTCTCTACCTTCCTTATTTTTTTTTTTTAATTATTTGAGAATGGGATGATTGGTATAGGCAGAAAATTGAATGAAACTTGGAAAATAATTCAGAAAGTAGGACCACACTTGATTTTTCTGTGAATTATATATTGTTCATGTTCCGTTTTTTATTTTAATAAGAACTGTTCATGTTCTGTTACTTCATAGGAAAAAATTATTCAATATAATCAACCTTTCTCACATTCATATGAGGCTGATCACCACTCTCCAAAATTTCATGTTAGTCCCACATGGAAATGAATATATATTCATGTTATAATTATTATTTATCATTTAGAATTTATTGTGCTATCCACACCCTACCTTACAATTTATTGTCTTATTGCGTATGAATTCATTGTATTTTAATTATATATCATGTTCTGTTTTGGTAGCTATTAGTTGTTTTATTAGCTGATAGGTGTTTAAATAGTTAGTAACTGTTTAAATAATTTTTCGTGAAACGCTAAAAATTAAAAATTACATAATTAACCTTTTATAAAACGCTATATTAATATTTAAAAATTAATTTAAATGATATATTACTGAATATTATAAAAAATATTATTTAATATTTTAATTAAAATATTAAAAATTATTTAAAAAGTTATTATCAACACCGTGTGATTCATTGTAAAACAAATTGTCCAATTTAATAATTAACTCTAATCACGCATTTTGGAAAAGAGAATGAAATTGTACCTACAATAATTTCAAAATTGTCTAATTCTTGTCCTTATATATGCTGATTGATGTGAAAGGATTAATTGATAGTTTTTTTTTTAACAGATTAATTGATAGTGTTTGATCTTGATCATATAAATAATGTTTATGAAAATATGCTCCATTGAAATTTCAACTCTGGACCATATATGTGAGGCTGTAACTCTAATCACTAAACAAATTGTCTGCTTTAAATCAAATCAATTCTATTTCATATTGGATTGACAGGATCTACACGATTTTGTCCCGCAGGTGAAATGAGTACTTCTTATGAGGTCACTTTTCCTAGAATTTCCCCTGAATGAGCACAATTAATTCTATAATTTTTTCAACTCTTCAAATTATTCCACCAAAAAGCACTTCTAATGATTAATTTTTCATTTTTTATATATGATTTGATTCATTCTTGTGTCCTACATTCTATTACACTAGCTAATTTGCTATCCTAGAAGCTAATTAAAAATTCTGCTCTATCCACCCTCTTAGAATCACTTTGCTGAATTGGGATGTCACGGTGCATCTGAACATAGAAACATGAGGTAGGTTTTGTTGCCTCTAGTATATATCAAATTCATTTTATGTATATGGCTTTTAAGTGTTAACATGTGAAATTTAATAAAATGTCATAAATAAAGGTCACGTAACCAGTGGCATAAAAATTAAATTTGGTGTAGTTTGATTGATCTTTTTATTTATGCGAGTGTTAAAAATTTCAAGACCTTTAAATTATAAAAGTTTTCACCGATTTAGTCGGTAGTCATAATTTAATTGGTTTGAGTATCAAAAATTTTTAAATCTTTCGATCATAAGAATTTTCAGTGATTTAATCTCCGGTCAATAGGAGGATACTTCCTAATTTTGATTTTTAATGGTTGTTTAATCGTATCATTTTTGGCTGGAACCAACGTTGAGAAATTGTTAGAAGTGATGGTTAGCCTCCATTATAATTGTCTTTGATACAGATTTTTTTTACACCTTTATGGCATTATCCCACTGTCACCACCACTAACCGCTACGCCACTAAAACCCACGTAGGTGGAGCATACGTTTATGTGTTGCATACCTTTGATACTGACTCTTTTTTTTTTTTTTTTTGGCTTTTCTTTTTTTACGTAAATCTATTTGATTATTCTAGGAAAAACAAACGTGTTTTCTTTTTTCATTTTTTTATTTCCTTTCCTTTTCCATTGAATGTAGAGAGAGATGAGAAATTTTATTCTTCAGATTTCTTCTTTTTGGATACAAAACTAACATCATTTTAACTTTCATGACCATCTTTCTATAAGTGTTTTCCTAAAAATTAAATCTCTAACGTTGCAAAAATCCTATGTTTAACTCAAATATACTTCATCGTTTAGCTGCTCTTTATAGATTTACCACTTGAGCCGCGCTTTATGGTTTTCTTTTCTTGTTTTTTTCAGAGAAAAACATGTTTTCTCTTGCTTTTCTATAGAATGAAGGGATGGAAAGATGGGAATAAATTATACTTTTCATATTCTTTTTTCCACTTGTTTTCTTTCTCCTGAGCATTACTCATTGCCACATGATAGAAAACTCATCTGACAGTTTTGGGATGAACTTATAACTATGTTGATTTCTTTTTGAAAAATGATTTTTGAGCTAATTTTTTTATATTTGAATAATAATACTTTTTTCAGAACTGTCTTTCAGGTAAAAAGCTACTTTGAAACAGACGTGAAATCTCCATTAAAAATTCCTGTTGCGTGGAAAATATAATTCTTTTTTAGTAATATATGAATGAAAGTTTTACAGGTATCTCCCACAATATTTTTCATTCATGCCCATAAAGCCAGAAGAAGAAGTAACAAAAAGTGGGAAAGGACACAAAAATGAAGGAAAGACAGCAATGCAGTGCATATTGTTCTCACAACTGTCATATCTTGTCATTTTTATCGTTCTCATTTGTATTTTGGATAGAGAGAAGATGAAGACAGACCCACTTAATTTCAATGTCTTAAGCATCACCCTAGAAGTGATAAGGTAACCCTTTTTCCACTCAAATTCTATGGGGCTGCATATGATTAAAATTAAAATTTACAATTGATAGTATGATTAAATTTGGATTTAGTGCATATGGAAACGTTGGATACTCAACTGGATATAGCTGTGCAAGACAAATTAAGACAGAAGCTTCTTGTAAAGATAAATGGTATGGATTTGTAGGAAGGTGGAGCAACTTGCCTAAATTCCTTCTCATCATCGTCATGTTGTTTGGAAGGCTAAAGAAATTCACCTCCCATGCTGGTAAAGCCTGGAGAGTTTACACTTGATCACATCATAACACAATCAACAGAGAAAGTGGGGAGGAGCTTTTTTGTTTTTGAATTTCAAGTTAGCTTTCTTTTCTTCTTTTCTTTTCTTTTTTCTCCCCTTTTTGATATATGTATTATGTGCAGTAGACATTTGTTCAACATGTAAATATTAATTTTGCTGTCAACGTGGAAAATGAGATTAATAATTATATCATTTTTTTCCCTAAGCAATAATATTTTAAGAGAGCCTTTGATTCAGCTGATTTGTACTCCACATCTAGATTAAATCTTGGGTAAGATTTTCAATCAACAGTTTATAGGAATAGAAATGCTCAATCAATTGTTGATTCCATTGATTACATTTTGAATTTTTTTTCCACAGCTGTTGCTGATAATTTTTATATTTATATTATATTTAGACTTCATTAATCACATAAAAAATTACTAATAATTTTTTAAATTAATATTTTTATTTATGTAATATATTAAAATGATTATCGATCTTAAAAATTATATATGTACATTATACATTATAATATATAAAAATTATTATGTCTCTAATGGTAATTTTATATTTTAACAGCAACTGTGATTAAAATTTTTATCAAATACAACATTTATTAGTAAACTGTTATCAATTATCATTATCGTTATTATGAATCGCTGAACCAAAAGGGCTCAAAACGTGTTATTAAATTTTGTAATTTGTTGTGATTGTACATTTTTTTTAAACTTTTTCAATAAATGTACACTAAAATAAAATAATAAAAACCAATTTGTTCACTGAACTTATTTAACATAATAAAAAATATTAAATTTGACATTTTAAACCAATATAACCCCTAAATTTATTTTAAAAAGGTAAAAAAAATTAAATTTAACATTTTGAATTAATTTAGTCTTCACTGTACCTATAATGTGAAACATTTATTAAAATTAGAATTAGGATCTGGTTGTATAGTTTATTAAAAAATTAGCTAAACATGAAATAGAGGAAAATGGTTCATGAAGTATACTGTAATTTTTTTTACCTTAACTGATTAGTTTGAGTTTATAAATACATACTAATTTAAATATTTTAAAAGTCACATTTGTTACTAAGGTTATTTTTTATGAAACTCATTTATTTCTCATATTGAATAAATTAAAATTTATGTTATAAGTTTTGTAAATTTAATATGTTAAAAAAAACGTTTTTTTTGTGAATTTTAAAATTTTAATTTGTGTATTTTAGTGTAAAACGATATGGGATTGAAATTAATCCTATTAAAATGGGATAATTCATTAATTTGTAAAAGACTTAAATCAAGATTAAGGCTAAATTAATTTAAAAGTCGAATCTGACCTTTTAATTATTTAAATAAATTTAAAAATTAAATTGATCTAAATATTAAATTTAATCTTTTTTATCTCAGTAAATAAGTTTATAGATGAAATTGACTTTTATTCTCTAAATAAAATTTAGATATTAAGTGCATCATTTTTAAAATATGGTGAAATCTCAATAACATGCAAAATTTATAATATTTTTATACAATCAAATCATTAATCAATTTATAATTTTTGTTATGCAGTTATTAAGGTCATAAAAGAATTTAAACTCTATAGTCAAGTTAATCTCTTAGGTAATAATCCATCATTTTGATGTATTTAATTTTCTATAATCAGAAGTGAATCAGAACCCATCAATCGAATTTCAAAAAAGTAAGAATCAAATCAAACGGCCGTTGGTACGGTTCAAAATTCCGGTTATAACCGAAATATGCTACTTGTGCAATTTTGGCAATTGAAATTGCCACTGTTTCATTGGCCGCAAGACACGATTCATTACCTGTTAGTGGTCACTGATCATTGGTCAACGTTCTCAGTAGTGCCATCGTCTGGTGAAGTGAAGATTAGAGGTAGGCTTTTCTGCTATTGATTGACTGACAAAAGGACCTCGTCACTCTGTTTCTCTGCTCATCCAACCTTCATCAATGGCCTTTGGTTTAAATTTGCAATCACAGGCCTCTCTAGGTATACTCTTTTGCATCAAATTCTTACCTATCAGATGTCACTCTTTTGTTCTTCATTTTGATTTTTGATTGTGTAGATGGGGAGGCTCGAGAGCATTTATTGGCTGTGGACGATGTTGAATCGGATATCGGCGGTTCTCAAATCAAGTTCCGGATAAAGAATTTGATAAAGAAATCGGATGCCGGGGTAACTATCCTTAGCGGAATTAACTTGGATATACCTAAGGGAGTTATTGTTGGAATCATTGGCCCTAGTGGTAGCGGCAAATCTACGCTGTTGAGGTCGCTTAACCGCCTTTGGGAACCTCCGTCTGGTACCGTGTTTCTCGACGGCCGTGATATTCGAGAACTTGATGTTCTTGGCCTCCGCCGTAGGATTGGCATGCTCTTCCAGGTTCCAGCTCTGTTTGAAGGTTGGTTTTTCTGTCTGTGATCTTGCATTTGAGTTTTGTAAGTTTGAGATTTCTCTGTGTTGGATATTGCCATAAATGATTAGAAGTAATGCATAAACCTAGTGATTGTGCTTCTGCAACTATTAACTTTTAACAATTCTTATAATATTTATGTTTGACGCTAGCTATAAGAACTTTCCATTGGGGGAATTTCCTCATTACTAAAGCTGCTAATTTGATTTCCATCTGTTTAGGTACGGTTGCTGATAATATAAGGTATGGACCACAATTGAGGGGGAAGAAACTTACTGACGATGAGGTTCACAAGTTGCTTAAACTTGCTGACCTTGATTCTACTTTTCACAAAAAGAATGGTAGTGAATTATCTGTAGGTCAAGCTCAAAGGGTTGCACTTGCTAGAACCCTAGCTAATGAACCAGAGGTAAAACTTTCAATGATAATATTGCAATTTGGACCTTTTTTCTTTTTTGCTCTAAATGATACTCCTTTTTCTTCTTTTTTTTGCTAGAATGTAAACTATCTATCGGATCTTTTTGTTTTGCTTTGAAAGTTATATGCCACCTTTGACAGGTTTTGCTACTAGATGAACCCACGAGCGCCTTGGATCCAATATCAACGCAAAACATTGAAGATGTTATGGTGAAACTAAAAGAAAACTGGGGAATGACAGTTGTGATGGTTTCTCATAGCATCAAACAGATACAGAGGGTTGCAGATGTGGTTTGCCTCGTTGTAAATGGAGAAATTGTTGAAGTTTTAAAGCCAAATGAACTATCAGAAGCCAAGCATCCCATGGCACAAAGGTTTCTTCAACTAAGCAATTGAGACTTTGTTGTTGTTGTACACTTTATTTCTTCCTTCTCTTATTGTTTAGATTATCCTCTAAACTGTTTCTGGCCTTTCAAATTTTAGTCTCTAATACTTTGATGTGTTTCTTCAACTAAGCAATTGAGACTTTGTTGTTGTTGTACACTTTATTTCTTCCTTCTTTTCTTGTTTAGATTATCCTCTGACCTGTTTCTGGCCTTTAAAATTTTAGTCTCTCGTACTTTGATGTGTCATCTAGAAATGCCTAGAATACATTGCTTTTAATTGTCACTCTTATACCAGATAGTACTCAGAAGGCAAAACTATTGAAATCGTTATGAAAAATTACTGCCATCTGAAGGCAAAATTTAGATCATTTTAATTGAAGGTTAGTATTAGGGTTCATCTAAGATTTTAAGTATTGCTTTAGATTTCATTATCAGAGTTAGTATCCACACGTAAACTGAGCACTTTTCTTTATATCCTGGTTTGCTAGAAGTGAATGAATCTTTAAATAGAGAAACTAGAGAGAGAGAGAGAGAGAGAGTTGCTTGAGCAATGAGGTACTGAGAAACAAGAACTAGCTAGAAACATAGTAATTAAGTAAAATAACAACAAAAATATACATTAATGAATTAAATAATCAAGGAAGCTAATGTTATAAACAATTTTGGCTACAAAACTTGCTACAGTTCGAGGAAAGAATACATAATAATTCAATGAATCAATTGAACGACAACAATAACAATACAAATTCAGAGGATTTGCTTAAGCCACTCTTCGTGTGCAGCTCTTTGGCACATGAATGCTATGAAAGTTTGGTTCCTTAGGAATGGTTGTGAACCTTTTTTCCTGTAACGTGTGTCTAGAAGCAGGAGAAACAGAAACTTTGGTTGCCGGTGAAACACCATTTTCACCTAGCTTCATAGCTTCCTTGGTTTTCAAAATGGTAGGGGATGTTTCCTTTATGGTGCCAAGTATACCAGTTGTCATAATAGAAATCGTTTCCTTTCTATTTGGTGGTGCCCTGCAAGAGAAACTCATTTTAAGTTTTGAGAGATGATAGATTCTTCATTGATCTGAACTCATTTTAAAGCAGGAGAAACTCACTCTTGAGGCCTTGTTAGTTGTTTCGTAGATGGTGATTTGATCCTTTTCAAGTTCTTTCCCAATTTTGGAGTAGATTTATGCTGGCTGCAGTCTTGTTGTGAAGCCACGAGTTTCTGCTGAGAAGAAATTGTATGTCTCTGCGGAGTTGATGTTTTTCTTCGTATCTTTTCATTTGAAATCTTCAAACTCAAATTCCGATTTTGCTGCACAAAGTATTATCATTTATGCTTTACTCAATGTCTATATAAAACCTAAATGCTCTTAAGTCCATTTCCCCCTTAGAAATATATATGGACTTACAGGCTGATGATCCTTATGTGCTCTGTTTGTTTCCTTTACACTGCTTTCATATGTGTCATTATGATTCTCAGTTTGCTCAAGGCACTTCTCATTTCTCTGCAATAAAAAACAGAGTATTAGTGAAGATATAGAACCAATAATGCCTGCCATCATCAGAGCTCTACACATTTTAAGGCAAAACTCACTTGAATGGCATTTTGATCTTTTTTCCACGAGCTCCCTCCTTTACGAACTGGCGTGATTTCACTAAGTGGTGCAGGACAGAGTTTCTTCTCCAGATTAGCTTCCTTGAGAATTCCCCTTTCCTGTAGTAACTCAAATATTCTTAGATACAATGTATTTATGTTTGTATAAAAGCATTTTGAAATCAAGTAGCATAAGAGAAAGGATATACATACATCAGTTCTTAGCCGAAAAGGTTTTGGATTTGTAGGCTTAGGTTTTTCATGCTTAAGCCTTTGACCACCAGTAGCAACAGCAGTTAAGGCACCTTTACATTGCTTACTCTTTGCCATACTTATCTGCCAATTTCAAATGCAGAAAAGAAATCAGAAACTGAAATGAATGAGAAATACATGAGAGCAGAGTATGAAACCACCTACCTTTTGACTGTCCTTTGGAGTATCATGCCTTCCAAGAATTTTATGTTCTGTTTGTCCATTCTTGATGTCCAATTCTCTGCACATACAAATTTTGCTATTACATAGTTGGAAGAATGCATTAATATGAAGAAAAACTGTAAAAGTAAAAAACAAGAAAATGAAATGAATTTCTAACCTGTTATCATCAGAAGCTGAAGCGTTTTCCTTATCGTCACTTTCCATGACTTCATTATCATTCTCCTTGTCATCAGAGTTGGAAGTATGCCTTTTATCATCAATCTCCAGGGTTTCCTTAGAAGCTTGGAATTTCTTAACATCATCATCATCTCTTCTGCCAGTGTCTGACAAAGCTTCAACTCCATTATCATCCACTGATGATTTTGAGACTTCTGTAGTCGTTGCAGGGTCTTTGTGAGCATTTCCTTCATCGCTCTTAGAAGTAGAGCACACCCCCCGAGAATCATCAGTCTTCATTTTCTCCTCGATCTCTTGTAAGGTCTCTTCCCTGTTACTCTTCTTCAAATTTTTAGAAGATTTAGCTTCTAGACCCTTATGCTTTTGCAAATTTAACCCATCAAACAATCTACTCTTAACCTCTCGTCCTCTCAATTTTTTTCTGGAAGCTGCAGTATCAGAAGGCAGGGGTCTATCATATCCCAACACTTGTTTCTTTGCACTAGTGATCTCAAGCTTCTTCTTTCCATTTCCAGCACAAAATGTCTTCACAGGCGTAATCAACTCTAATGAACTCTCTGTTCTCACTAACTTCTTAGGCGAATGAAATACCAAAGTCTTTGCTACTACTCTATTCTTTGGCACTGCAGTAGCAGTTGTCTTTGGGTTCCTAACACTTCGGAATGCTTCTGGATTCGACAGCTGTTTTTTTCCCCGTGGAGTAGTCAAAGCCTTGGCGATAACAGCAGGCTTTTGTTTTGCCTTTGCATTTGGGGTTGCATTCTGCTTAGAAAGAGATTTGACCTTCACTTTGGGATCAACTATTCTCTTAGATATTGAAGAAATAAGCGCTAGTCGCGATACTCTAGGCTTTGAAGTTTTTGCAGGAACTGTCCGCGGACATTTCAGATCAGTACTACAGCATCAGATATCAGCAAGTGGTAATTTTAGCATAAGTTAAAAAGAAGAAATATCTGAAGTGTAGTTACTGAAAGCTCTGTGTAGAATGCAAACCTTGAATCCTTTTTATACAATGCTTTTCGAAGCCGAATGTTTGGACTTCTTGCGGCCATTACCTGCAGGATTCAATAGCTTAATATCCATTTCTCAATTGGGTCTATTCTTTAAACCATTACAGGGAAAGACAGAGAGTTTTAACTAACCCGAAGGAGGAAATTTTTGTAGATTGTTTCAGAATCCATTTCTTCTTCATGCTTTTGGTCACATCCTAAGAGGTAATATAAATAGACAGAGGAAATGCAAATTTTAGAATTTGATTTCAAAATATGTATAAGCTACTAAAAAGATGAAAATTGAAACTTCCAAAAGCCAGCGACTATTTTACTCAAATTGCATTCCATTACCAGTAGAAATCTAACAACTCCATCAAAGCAACTCTAAAACCTAATTTCTTTTCCTTTTCTTAAAGAATTTTCAACTATAAAAAACAGAGCATATATCATAACTTTCAAATTTCAATCCCAATTCTGAAAACCACAAAAAGAAATTAGAACTTACCTACTC
This sequence comes from Jatropha multifida, assembly GCA_948099535.1. Lineage (NCBI taxonomy): Eukaryota > Viridiplantae > Streptophyta > Magnoliopsida > Malpighiales > Euphorbiaceae > Jatropha > Jatropha multifida. The sequence continues at coordinate 32,140 of CANUEX010065903.1, forward strand.
GCATGCAGAACCAGTAGCAATCATCGCCGGGGTGGTAGGGATCGGGTGCGTTGAGGTCCACGAACTTAGGGGCCTCAATCTTCTCGTAGAACTCATCTCCATTAATCTCTGCTTCTTCACCGTTAATCTGCACAGACTCCGTGTCGTCCATTGCGTAGAGAAAATAAGAGAGAGAAAGAGAAGGGATTTTAGAGAAGGAGCGTGAGTTATCGGTTATGAGATTGTTGAAGTTTGGTAATGGCGAGATACCCAAGAAGAGATTTTAAAATCTGCCTTCGGTGCAAGTAGCCGTTGGGAAAGAGTATACCAGATTCGGACAAGATGGTTACACTAACGGATCTAATGGCATTTTCGTAAATTAATAATCTTCAGACCATGCACATGACACAAACACTTCTCGCCTTTGTAATTAGATTAATCTTTTGTCCCTACGATATCACCACTCATCAATTTTTTTTTTTTAACACGTTTTTTACTCACTAAATTTTTTATATATATTATATAACAATGTATTAACTTTTTATCTATAATCAGGGGGCGGAGCCAGCACCTCAAACCAAGGGCTAAAAGAAAATTTTTAAAAATTTAGAAGGCAAGTGGGAAAAAAAAAAATTTACACTGTTTTTAATAAAAATATAATTTAATAAAAATATATAATTTAATAAATATTTAATTATGCATTTAAATTTGTTGAACTCTAGCTAACGTTGGGATTCATACCGTGTTTATTTTTCTATTTTAATTATTAATATTATAATTTTAATCTAATTATATTCTTCTTACTATTATTATTAATTTAATCTCATTCTAATTATGAATTTGTTCTATCGTGCCCATATATATATATATATATAAGACTTTCAATTATTTTTTACTATCAAGATTTTATTGCTATTCTAGTAATGATAATATTCTATATGAATATTTTTTTAAGGAGAAATAACATATATTAAAAATAGAAACTTTTTTTATGTCAATCTTACAAAAAGTGCAACAAAAAAGTTTATTCTAAGGACGATGGGAGAATATATGAATCTACAATTGTGGTGGTATTAAAGATATTTGGACTGTCAACAAGTGAGAATGATATTTATTCAAATATTTTATACAATATTAGTGATTGATTGTTCCAATATTTTCAATTAAATATATATAGTCTATGAATAGTTATGCAATATCTTTTAAATTATTTTATAGATATAATGTCAATTTCAATATAGTGATACAAATAAAAGAATTACAGCTAGCATGTTTGATGAATTGAAAATATTAATTGAATGTAGGATTGGTAAATTCATTGAGTCATTGAATAAGATATACATATATATAATCTCTTTGATTTACAATAAATCTTCATTTTTTTAGAATAAATATTATATTTTTTGAACAATTAAAATGCATTCATTTTAATTATTTTAACAAGAATCGAAGGAAAAAAATTATTATTAAAGGAGATTGATTAGGTGCATTAGTAAAAAATATAAATTCTTTTTTCAGATTAAAGAAAAAAAAGATTCTTCTGTAACCAAGCGAGAAGAAAGTTTTGAAAGAAAAAATAATAAGAATATGGAAAAAAGATGGATCGTGCCGTGGTGCAAAAGCTACAAGACAAAAAACAGTAAGTGCGAGCCTTATAAAGTCCTAGCTCTGGAGAGTAATGGAAGTGTTGCGGTTGACGATAAATATGAAAATAAGGGCAGATAGATATATCAGAGAATTCTTACTTGAAGTTGGTGACGAAGATGAGCAGACAAAACAATAAGGGAAACATAACGATACTAGAAGCGATGATAGTAAAGCATGATAATAATGAAACAACTGAGAGATCATTAATTGATGAAGTATTCCTAGCACTTGAAGATAATGCAAACTCTGGCCAGTATATGACAAACTATGCAATACGAGCAACAAAAAACGAATATGTCAATGGCCAAAATCAGAAGATGATAGAATTGTCTTTGGCCAAAGCAAAATCTACAACAATTTTGATAAAGCAATAAATGACACAAGCAACCACTACCAAAAGAAATTTCTTAACACTCTGCACCCATACGGATTGCCTCCACACAGGCTAGAATTGAAAGTCAATTATCTGATAATACTTTTGAGAAATTTAGATGCTTTAAATGACTTGTGTAATGGAACTAAAATGGTGTGTAGAAATTTTTGAGCCAATATAATTCATGCTGAAATAACAGTTGGACAACACTTAGAAAAATAAATATTCTTACCTAGAATATTTCTCTCCTGTAAAAAATAAAAGATACCCATTCCATTTTAAGAGAAAGAAATTTTCAATCTGTCTCTGCTTCGCAATACAATGAACAAAGTTCAAGGATAAACAATATTCTTACCACAAGATATTTTCTCACACATACAACTCTATATGACACTGTCAAAAGAGATATCAATGTCTACAACAAAAGTCCTTATAAAATTAAATAAAAAAAAAGGAAGGACACAACTGAAATACCCAAAAAATTTAACTTCAGAAAATTTTCATTTAAATTATAATTCTAAAATTTTGGCAGCCCTGAGCCTGAAGGACGCCGCCACGAGCAGCACCTTGCGCCGGCGACACCACCAGCAGCAGTGCTCCCTTCCTCCTTCGCGTCGCGCAGCCTTGAGCCCCACCTCCTTCATCTACCTAGGGCGGTCCGGCCACCAGAAGCAGCAGCTTCAACGCTGCCTCTCTCTTCCGCGCCGCCACTCGTCTCCGCCACCCCAGCAGCTGGTTCTCCGATCAAAGCCCTTGACTTGGTTGTCTCCAATATTTGTGAATTTTTGGGACTTTATTGAGTGACTAAGGGTATAAAAATATCTCTATAAATCTTTTAATTAATGTCTTAAATTTTAATTTGTGTGAAGAAATTGATTGATTGTTAGGCTTAATTTATTGATTGTGATATTGAGTAGTGTTTATGTTGGATTTAGCAGTTGATGAGTGAAAAATAAATTGTAGGTTGAGAATAAAATTTGTAATAGAATATTTTGTAATGGGATTTGAAAGATCCATTTTACTTGAATTATTGGAGATTAATAATTTATTTTATGAAAGTAGTGAATATTTGGTTAGGTAAAAAAAATTTAATAAAAAAAAATAATTTAGTTGATAATTAGATTAATTTAAGGATTTAGCGTTGGATATTAGAATGTAAAGTAAATATAAAAAGTACTTTCGCAGATTGATTAATAAATGTTGTGGATTTAATGATGGAATTATTGATATATTGAATTGAATTAAGATATTTAAGTTGGACATTGAATAAAATGAAAATTATGTTATTAAAGGATTATTTTTAGTTATTTGATAAATATGAATGTGTTATTAAGGTTATTAGAATTAACGAACTAAGTGACTTAGTATAGAAATGAATTTTATAGTTATTAAGGATTAATTAAAGTGAATGAGTTAAATAGTTATTAATTATTCGGAGACCGTAACTAAATTAAGTAAAAAGAAAATTATCAGAGATAGGATTATATTTGTATGAAGTGATAATATTATTGATTATATTATATGGGTGGTGAATTTAGAATATTTTTAAAGCTTGTAATGAGAAATCGGATTAATTAAGGTTAGTAGTTAAATAATATAGAATTTAAATTAGTTTTATCAGAAGAGATATGGCGTAATTTGTTAAATTGATTTCTATTTATATTTTTGTGTTGAATAGAGTAGTGAACTGATGAGTTCTTTCTATATTTTTAAATTCATAGATCGCGTGAGCTCCTCTGCACCAAAACCAGAATTAGAATTTAAATATCCTAATATCACTGTGAGTAATAATAAATAGTGTATGACATACATTTCATTATATCACAATTTTATATCACCATAACTTTACTACATAATATCATTAAATATTCTTATATCAGAATATATTATATTATTATTTAGCAATCGTATCATCACATTTTATAATCTGCATATTGATTAATGATTTGATGATTGGAATGTGTAACACCCACCGTCCGATCCCGGAGAATCAGACGACGGATGCCACATTCGGTGTCGGAACACCATCCTATTCTACTTATTAACTCCATAATGTATATTAGAAGTGATTAAATTTCAGTGTGAAGCAAGTAATTTAAAATATTCGAAAAAGGTTTTAAGGATGATCTTACAGCAAAATAAAATTATGAAGATAAATTAAAAATTTTCGTAAGAGTTCCCTTTAAAAATTCACTTGCCACACAAAGAAAATTAAATACAATTCCAATATTAGCTCCCAAACCTCAACTCCAATTTTACTCAAATCATCAGCAAGCACTTCTAAAAATTTTTAAGATCAAATCAATCTCATTATACCATTGTCCATCCAAGGTAAATATATATATATATATATATATATATATATATCTTCATACATTCACCATTCAAGATAACTAAATATGTCATCACTCACACACCAAATAAATAATCAAATGATAATACTAAATCGGTCACCGATTTCATTAAAAATTTATTCAAATATTTACAACCTCAATATTATTCACAAGAGTCTATACATGCCATGGTTTACATTAGTATACATGTCCTACCCAAAATGCTATATCTATTCTGATGCCCTCTTTTGGTCTCGACAGGTGCCCTCTGCTCCTAACCTGCGCGTGATAGAAATCAACGCACTGAGTAGAAGACTCAGTGGTGCTAAATAATTATAAACTTAAAACATCCAAAGAACACCAAATAATTAATTTCAAACAATACACTTTTTTTTTAAACACCGAAATCGTATTAATTAAATTCAAGTATATTAAAAAAACATAAGAAATTCACAATTAGAAATTTATTCCATCTCATAATAGATAAGAAAATATAGTAAATGCCAATATATTTTTCGATTTCTTTATAATGAATTAAAAATTTTCATTTCCATTTTATCTAAAGCTCATACCGATGCTTATAAGTAGAATCGATCGTGGCCTGTGAAAGCGCCACCCACCAATCACATAATCATGACCTGAGGCCATCGTGGTCTGTGCAAGCACCATAATAATAAGCGCGTCCACCTATTTATAAGGGCTGATAATCTAAGCATGCTCATATATCATAATGCATCTCATCATACTACATGTCAATTACGTATGGTAGAGCTTAGAATATTTATATTCTTCCAAAATTAGTCTCATTCACCATTTCTTATCCAAAAATATTTTATAATTTACACTTATTATTTCAAAATCACTTAACTTACAACTTACGAAAATCCACCATATTCTCATTTTCTCATGCTCAATAAATTCAAATGGACATATTCAAAAATAAATATACTTAATATAGTATACAAGTACTTAAATCAAGAAATTTCCAACATTTTCATAAATCTGACATTTACTGTGTTTTCAGGGTATAACTGAAGTTATAGGACTTAAAATTGAGTAAAACTTAATTCATTAGAAAGCTAAGATAAAATAATATAAATTTCATGAAGGGACCATAGTCCAGATCATTTTCTAAAAGGGTGAAAGAAACCCAAGAATACAGACCAACAATCCAACACAATTTAGCACAACCAGTTTTGGTATAAAAATCATAAGTTGAGCTATAGGTATCCAAATTGAACACAAGAGGATGATTTAGAAAGATAAGAAGTAGAACTAAAACTGTTATGAAGAACATAAGACATTATCTTACAATTTTATTGGCCAAAATGGACAATCAATTCGGATATACAAGTGAGACATCATAACAGAACCAGTTTTGGTATTTAAATCATAAGTTGAGCTACAAGTATTGGAATTGAACATAAGAGGATGTTTTGGAAAGCTAAGAAATAGAGCTACAACTTTTATGAAGAAGTTAGAAAAATATGCAAATCATAAAGGGGTAAAAAATGACTTACAGTCCCACCTAAGTACACCTCTAACATCAAAATTCATCAAAAACCTAGAAATGGAAAGCTTGAGAAATTGAAAAGGGAGAGAAGGTATTGGTGCACTAACCTTAAAAATGGAGCTTGAAGAAGCTCAAAACCTCTACTCTTGGACTTTCTCCTTGCCTTTGTTAGAGGGTTCTCCAACCTCTTCAAAGTAGGAGAAAAAGGCATTAAACCCAAAATTACTCATAAGAAAATGAAAGAGCATGATTTAATGCATAGATTCATGGTTAATCCTAGAATTATACTTAATAAATCACAAAATTCAAAAGTTACAACTTACCTCCTTTAATGACAACTCTAAAATCAAGGCTTAAGAACTCCCAATTCTAGCTTCTACTAGTTAATTCTTAAGGATTAATCAAGATTCTATAATTTAATTAGGTAATTTG